>JAUEJL010139456.1:0-10853 GCA_032274825.1 Drosophyllum lusitanicum | reverse complement strand
AACAAAACATGTTAGGATGATCAGAATCATGCTAGGATTACAACCATACCTTTGCTTTGAATTAACACACAACAAAACTAAGCTTCCACTTTTCAAGTTTAGTTGTTTCTTTTGCCTTTTCTCTCAAAACACATACAAGCACACATAGACTGTCGGTATTCAAAGTGAGAGATCAGATGTTAACTCAATAAAACCCACGTATGGCTTTCTCAAAACTTGTAGCATGAGGTGTCAATGATATTAACAATTATCATTACATGCTAACATGCATACTGACACACACACATATATATATATATATATATCCGTAGATATCCATGCATATACACATATCAACATATAATTCATATATTTTCTTAATTAATCAATTTAATTAAAACCATATAATTAATACTAACAAGTAATTAATCACAAGTTAACATACCAAAGCCACTATAATTACTAGGCCCAATTCCAGGATGTTACAACGTTCATCAGTTGTTTTTAGGCATGTCTCTAGTTGACGAATGTACTCTTCTCTATCCTCATTTCTAGCCATAATACTTTCTTAGGTCTTTCTGGTCAAATATAATCATAATCATACTTAGTATACTTATCATATTTATTCAACATAATAAGCACATAAGCAATAGCACGTCAAAATATAATAATCTCTCTCACACCCCATGACCTCCCGAAGAACTCTTAAACAATGGTTGGGCCTAGGTTTAAGATTGAATACTCTTCCAAGTACCAAATTCACTCAAGCATAGGCTCTGATACCAACTTGTAACACCTCCATTTTCAAAACCATATTTTTCCTTTAAAAAGTAATATTTCAAGTTTTCAAACCGCATGCGTTTGTCTATAAACAAAGCTTATAAACCTGGTTTCAAATTAAAACAAACAGCGGAAGAAAAAGTGGATAATTATACACAAATCAAAAGTAGCCACAATTACAAGTAGTTTTGGTGTCACTGTTGTCTAACGGCCGACCATAACAGAGTAATACTACAAACATAAGTAGCATACTAAGTGTTCTTCCAAATACAAATATAAACCAGCAAGCACCCGAGCTCTCAAGTCTTAGGTCGCCTGCAATCATGGGGGAGAGTATCTGATAGCTTTTTACAGCTAGTGAATGCAGAATAGCATAAAGATCAATATAAATACATCATATATTAACAATCAATGATCAAATAGTGCTATCCTAGCATCTAGCGTTGAGCTGGCATAGTAACATATCCTGCAAGGTAGCTAGCCCGACTTAATGCACCAAACTGGGGTACCAGATACATCAACCGTGCCGGTGGGTAAGCGAGTAGCGGTCCACCATTGAGTTATGGAAGTCTATCGACTCCACTAGGTACAGTGGGAAGCTGATCCCCAACCGTTCAAGGAGCATTGGGCTTGCAAGGCCCTAAATACCTGTCGAGGTACCGCTGACGCTATCATTGACCCATAGGCCTCAAGGCAATCCCAATCCATTGCTGGCCCCGATAATGGACTAATCAGTCCCTAAGTCCAGATCCGGTCACAAACACATAACTGATCCAATCAGATCTCATTGCACACATATAATCTCATATCATCATCATGACTCATATCATACACTTAATCAAGTGCATATCATATCATATCAACAAGTTACGCATGCATACAATAAGGTATTCTATCATTCATTAACATATTTCTTATTTCTGATAATATATAACATAGGTATATTAAATCTTATGTTATCCGGCACTCACCTGACAAGCTACAGCAGGCAAATGTAGTGCTTCGGCTCTTCCGGATCGTCGGTTTCACTTATAACACCATTTCTTATGTTTAGACATCAACATACCAAGTACAACTTAAAAAATGTTCTAATGGTGTTATTAATCTATTTACTAACTTATAACAACAGCCCAAACACCAATATGCAAAAGAACAACGTAAAACAGCACCTGTCTGAATCTGGCCAGACGCGTCGCGTTGCCTGCAGCAGGGACCGTTTTGCAGATTTTGCACAACAATCCCATTTTTTCCGAAATCAATACCAATTCAACTTTGATCATTTTTCATTGATTCATTTAACACATGTACGAACTTTCTAACATCCAAAATACTTGTCCAATTAATTCAAACAAAAATCAAACTTAAATTAACAAAGAAATGTTCATTTTGGCCAAATATTGAAATACACCAATTCTAACACTTCAAATGCATCATTCCTACTTAATATGATATATAGAAGCTATAGGAACTGATTAAATCATTAAAAACCAGTTCTTGATAGCCTTTTCCATTTTCTTACCATTTTTGACCCCTTTTTGAGCAATTTCAAGAATTTGAGCATAAACAACACTTCTAATCCAATAGTTGAGTTCTAATCAATCCTTTGGAGTTGTAGGAACAATTATAACAATAAAAACCAGATTTTGATGGTCAATTTGCACTTAACCCGTTTTTGACCATTTTCACTCCTTTGAGCCAAATCTCAAAACTCAATCAAGAACACCACTATATGTAACGTCCCAAAATTATTATTTTTTTGCAATTGATTCAAACTAAAATTTTATAGATACTGAAATAAATACTGTGAGATATTAAATTACAACTCGAGTAATTGTTTAAGTGGAAGTACTGAAATTAACAACAATAATTGTTTAAACTGCAGCTGGGAGTTAAAATAGTTTAAAGACGCCGCGGAAGCAAGGTTAAGGATGAGCTATCAAGCACTAGCTCGAGCCCCGCCATGGTCATCTCCTGAAAAGATAAATTAAACAACAACCGTAAGCATAAGGCTTAGCGAGCACTTTACATACAACTAAACCAAACATCACATATCAACTTGTTTCACATATGCATAATAATCATTCCCACTACCGGAGTAGACGGTCCCTCATTCCCGCTACCGTAGTAGACGGTCCCATATTCCCGTCACCAAAGTGAACGGTCCCATCATTCCTGTCACCGAGGTGAACGGTCCCATCATTCCCTTCACGGAGGTGAACGGTCTCATCATACCCGTCACCAAAGTGGACGGCCTCATCATTCCCGTCACCGAAGTGAACGGTCTCATCATTCCAGTCACCGAAGTGAACGGTCTCATCATTCCCGTCACCGAAGAGAACGGTCTCATCGTTAAAAAAGGCATATCATATCATTTAACACATATCACGAGTCATAGTCACATATATCGTCAATCTAGGTTGTAAGTAAGAGTACTCACCTGTTTGTAGCTCAGTTACGTGATAATTGTTTAGCAGTTCACTCGTTCTTACCAGTCAGTCCGTAATCACCTACGCACATCTCTTATAAATCAATACCGGGTACAAGTTCTTTATTTATTTTGTACAATTACTGAGGCCCTAAGTCGGACCTCACTTCTAGATATCATAAGTCGGACCGCGTGTTCAGTATCAAAAGTCAGACAATATGCGACCCATACGAAGGTTGGACCACATGCGACTTATACAAAAGTCGGACCTCATGCGACATATACGAAAGTCGAACCTCATGCGACTTATACAAAAGTCGGACCTCATGCGACTTATACAAAAGTCGGACCTCATGCGACTTATACGAAAGTCGGACCTCATGCGACTTATACAAAAGTCGGACCTCATACGAGTTATACAAAAGTCGAATATCACAAGAATCTAAGGTTGGACCTCCTATAAAATTCGGACCAAGTATCATCTTGGTTAGACGCAACCTGAAACTTCCAGACTCCATTTTCAAAATCCAACTCTTTCAAACCTCCACCAAATCATTTCATTTTTGTTGCATAACAATTCTCCATTCATTTTAACACTTCCTTTTAAGATAAGTTACATTTTATCAAGTATTACAAGATTTAGCTTCACTATTTTTCTTGGTGTCTCTAGTTTATACCAAAACCTCAAAACCCCAGATGTCAACTATTAAATCATCCCTTAAACAGATTACATTGATACCCACAAGATCATACTGAAGTAAGGAACATTACCTAATGATTTTCTTAACAATTCCTTAGGTTCCAAGCTAATTTTCGATCCCTTCCTTCACTGTTCTTCGAGAGTGATACACATATAAACACACACTGATTTTGAAGTAATGGAGCTGTAGAAGTAGCCTTTGGGGGCTGCGTCCTAATTCCATATATATATATACACATCTTTCTTACAAGGCTTGGGCCCAACACAACCACTCAAGCCCACCAACTAATTAACCCAATATTCACCATATTTAGTTAATAATGACCATCCAAGCCCAAATGGCTAACTAACTCAAAAGTAACTCATAGCTTCAATTTAATCAAGATAACAACAACCGTTACTCATAAAATATTCTTTTATTAAATTCGGTAATTTCGGATATTACACCATAATTCATGAAATTGATTCCTAAGCACTTAGAAATGGAATTGGAATAGATTTGCATCATCAATTTCAGTTCTTGATGTTATTTCTAGCTTTGAACCATTTGGACCTAAAATACTCAAAAAGAAGAACACTTGGAAAGAAGAAGCTTACAAGGTGAAAGAGATGAAGATGATGATCAATGAATTGATTTGAACTTGAACTTGTTGCTGGAACATAAGCTTAATTCAATCTCTTGATGTTTTCTCCTTCAAGAGTTGCAAGAACAAGAAGTGAAAAGTGTGTGTAGGTTTATATGTCTGTGTACGTGTATGTCAAAAGGGAGAGACCGACTTTAGGTTTCTGTTATCCATTAACGAGTATTTTCTTCCCCTTTTCAACTTTCAACTTAACACCCACTTGCCCGTTTCAACTAACGGGGATATTTTTGGAATACTTATCTTAAACCGTTAATATTTTATTATTTTTATCTATTTTTATTATTATTTTTATAACTTCATTTCTTTATTATTTTCATAATTTATATCAATAATTTAATATAAATTATTCTATTATTTATTTTAAAATAATCGACGTACCACGTCTGCCCACATTTAGGCCCATTTCCAGGATGTTACAAATCTACCCCCTTAAGAAGATTCCGTCCTCGGAATCTACTCTTCTGCAAATAAGTGAGGATATCAAACCTTCATGACTTCCTCGGTCTCCCACGTGAGGTTTGACCCCAGGTTGTGCTTCCATTTTACTAAGACCAACTGAATTGTCTTCTCTCTCAATCGTTTGACGTTCGCATTCATGATTTCCCATGGGTTTCTTCTCCAGCCGTTTAGCATAATCCACCTTTAGATCTTGTAGAGGTAGAATCTGATCTTCCTCAACTTTTCACTTACACACGTAATAGACATTGAAAATATTATGAATACCTGACGATTTCGAAGATTATTCTAAAGATATTGTTTACTCTAATGTTCTTGATGATCTTAAAAGAACTAATACAACGTGGGCTCATCTTGCCCCCTTTGGGAAACAGACTTACTCTTTAGACTATTGATTTGTGAGCTTTCATTATTGAAATTTAAAGGAATCGATAGAGTAACCGGAACTATCTTACCATCCGCGACTTCCACATTAAGTGTATTTGTTATAACGAGACTAGGCAATTGAGTTCTTTCACAAAGAATTTAGAAGAAATGAAAGACTAAGTAGCACCAAAATTAAAGAGAATACATGCAGGCACGGAGTTAATTAAGAATGTGCCATTAGTAACATCACCTGTGGTCTTAGGCTTCATGGGCAGTCATCTGCAATGCCCTACCAGTAGGACAGGGCACACTCTTTTTTCTTTGACCTGAAGACGATCCTCCAGCTTCTCCTGATCTACACTCCGATAAACGGTGCCCAGGATTAAAACATTTAGAGCAAACGTTATCCTTGAATCGGCATGCTTGAGCATTATGTTCCTTGTGTCCACACTTTGGACACCTTGTGGTTTTCCTTGTACAATGGCCAAAATGTCTAGAATGACACCGAGAACACCATGGAGTATTTGTTTGATTATATCCCTAAGCTCCCTGTTGTTGCCAAGATCCACTTCCTAATTCCTCTGACTCAGAGGATTGCTCGAAATTTCTCTTAAAAGTTTCACCAGACTCTTTCTGTTGAACATGATCACTCTCGTATTGACGAGCGATCTCAAAAGATGCGTCTAGAGTGGTTGCAAACCTAATGGACGCTCTGTAATCTCGTGGCAATGCCTTGGCAAACCTGTTTATTTTTTCCTGTTCATCAGGCATCAGATGTGCAACAAACCGTATTCTGTCGGGGAATTGGGTAATCAATTCCTACACAGGTTTATCGCCCTTTGTTAAGGCCTTGAATTCATCTTCCATGCATTCCATAGCTTGAGCGGAACAATACTTACCCCGAAATATCCTTAGAAAATCTGACCAAGTAAAAGCTTCCCTTACCATAGCAGGTGTCGAGGCTATCACAGTATCATACCATGTAACAACCCTACCTTTAAGCATTTTTCTTGCATAGCCACTTTCTTAGACTCTTCACTTTCACATGTTTCAAAGGCCAACTCAATATCCCTTATCCACCTCTCGGTCATTGCAAGATCCATTGAACCATCAAAAGTATGTGGTTTACATGACAGAAAAGCCTTAAGACCAGCGGCCATTCTGTGTTTTGTAATAGGAACAACAGGTGCGCATTGCTATGCTGTTTTTAATCGAGCCTCTAACTCTCTAATATATGCTTCTCTATCTTGACCTCTAGCCATAAAATTCTCTTAAGTCTTTCTGGTCAAATAAATTCATAATCATACTTAGTATACTTATCATACTTAATTAACATAATAAGTAGATAAGCAATAACATGTCAAAACATAATAACCTCTCTCACACCCCATGACCTCCCAAGGAACACTTAACAATGGTCGGACCTAGGTTTGAGACTGAATACTCTTTCAAGTATCCAATTTTCTTTTTCTGTTTGTTGGCACAATCTGCCCAAAGAATAAGATTTGAACCAAGATTTTCTACCTCCTTTAATTTGAGAACTTCTTCTTTTTTGGCACGAAGCATGGTTGATACTTGACAATGAATCTTTGAGTGGAATGATAAAGGTGATGATTTTGATTGAATGAAATGCAATTGATTAATTGCAGTGGATGAGAATTGCAATTTGAGGAATTGGGATTAAAGCAATTGCGATTGGGGAAATTGCGATTGTGGAATTGTGATTGGAAATTGCGATTGGTGAATTACGATTCGGAATTGTGATTGACAAATACAATTGGGAATTGCAATTGACAAATACAATTGTGAATTGAAATTGGAACTACGATTGGTGGGAAATGCAATTGTTTAAATACGATTGAGATATCAAATACAATTGAAACTAAATGTGATTCAATTGGAGAAGAACAATTGCAATTGATTGAATAACGTGTATGATTCAAAGACTTACAATACAAACAAAAATAACCTAATCCCTTAAATTAAGCAATCTTGTTTACTTAATTTTCAATTCAAATCAAATGATTTCAATCGCAATCTTCAAATAAACAACAATGTAAGCAACCCCAATTATCAATTTGAATTAAATACTCAAAATAAAAAAAGAAAAAGAAATTAGGGTTCTTCGAAGGCGTACGGAGGAAACAAAAATGATAAGCAGGCTAGCAAGCAGGTGATTTAATTCAAGCAAATAGACAAGTATGTGAAGAATTCAAAGTTTTGGTTCTGAATAACACCTACGACAAAACAAAAATGTTGATTCTTCTTTTCTTTAATCAATCTTTTTATTGAAAACTAACCTTTTGATCCACTCTTGGCTTTGATACCAATTGTATGTTCCCAATTGTATCAAGTATCAATGGTTATTGAAGCAAATCCACAATGATGATGTATGATCTTAATATGAACAATTGAGAGAGAACTAAGAACACATAGATGATTTTAGAATATAAAATGCTTGAGGAAATTAGGGTAGAGTTATATTGTTTATATACCCAAAGGGTATTTACTAAATCTACTCTATACTCCTAGGAAATACTACTAGAAGCAAATTTTAACTAAAACGTAAAAGGGACACAATTTGGGTCTAACAAGTACCTTCTTCAAAAGATTAGGGCTCAATAAAAAAGAGTTTGCTTAAAATGTGGTGATTAATTAATAGCAGAACATGTACATTCAATTCGGACCAGGTAAGCTTCTATTCTGGCTAGATAAGCTTCGATATATGAAGAACAAGATAGATTAGGGTTCGGCCGTAATGTCGTATGGGGTTCTTCTTCGTCCTTGTTTGCTTCAAACCATGCGACTCTGTATAGGTGAGCTTCCTCCTTCGATTCAGACCATGAGACTCTATATAGGCAAGCTTCCACTTTCGATAATGGCGAACATGTTTGTAGTGTGTGAGTATGTGACGGCTGGGAAGGGAGAACTGAGAACTTCATGGGTGTAGGAAGTTCAAATGGGTAGGGTTTTTTTTTCACCCTCAAATACCAAAGGGGCGTTGATATTTCCACGATTTCTAATTAACCATCTATTGAATATGTATGTATTTTTACTTTTTTATCCCTCTTAATCTATTTTGCCTATAGTCCATTGAAGAGAGGGAAGAGCCTTGACTTACCTCTCTCTTTTTTGTTTCCCACTTTCAATAATCAAATCAAAACCTCCACAAGTCTGTAAATCCTTCAAACTCCCTTTATACATTAATTTGGTGTTTCAAAAAAACATATCTATATGGCAGACCATGCATAGAACTATTTGTACACATAGAACAAATCAAATGACAATACATAATTTAAATAATACAATGAAAAAACCGAAATCAATGGAGAAAAACGTTTATGAAAAAGAAGAACCCCATTTCAAAGTATACTAGATTCGTAATTATTTTTTTCAAGAACCCTATTTAAGTCAAAAACTCTAAAAGTGTATGTATAGGAAGGGTTAAAGAGTAATATAGTATAAGCTTGACTAGGCTCGCGATCCTACCGAGCTGAGTAATCTAGAACTTGAACTCAGCTCGAAACACTACTTAAGTAGCTCGAGCTCGACTCGGTTGACCTCGGGTCGATTTCGGTTATTTTTCGAGTCGGTCTAGAGTAGCTCACGAGCTGTCTCGGCTCAATTACACCTGTAGATTTGACTATGCTAACATGATACGATTCAAGGTTTGAGAGTAAGGTTTGGTTTGTCTGTACCTGTTATAAGTCATGTTTTTTGGGACATGTTAAAGGTACTGAGCTGAATATATATAGTTATTCAGTTATAGGGATGCTTATATTAAAAACAAAAAAAAGATTGATAAACTACGTTATAAACATATAATTATGTGTTTTTTAGTTTTGTTTGTATTATTTTATATACGTAATTATAATTTATATACAAAACTGTCACCTTAAGTCACGCGTTATGAAATTTCATGATCTCGTAATGGCTCAAAGACTTAAGACTTAACCATACTCTCACGCCAGTCTCATGTTATTTAAAACATGCCTTGAGTTACCAACATCACAATGGTTGTGTTTGTCATTTAACGAGTTGTGTGGATTCGTGCTTTGCAACCAGAATAAGCCTAGTAACACTTTTAAACATAACCCAATAACAATTTATTATATATTTTAACTCAAAAAACAACTTAATGAATAAAAAAATGAATGATATAACTTATGTCACCGTATTCAATATTAACATGCAATTTATACTGTTTTTCACCAACTATCTAGGGTCTATATCTCGTATATACGAATATCTACATAATATACACTAAAACCTCATTTATGCAAATTTTTATTCATAATAAATTATGTAATTTTAAATCCGGTTGCCAATTGGATGAGGCAAAGGGCTCGAGCACTTTGGCTAATGCCAATATGAATTTACGAGGTACTAGCATCCTCAATCATTTTGAGGAACTAGGCGTGGTTGAACGATCTAATAGGAGGTCCCTTTCCCATTCTTGGTCTGGATTTCTGGTGTAACATCCCAAATTTTTTTGTCATACACAACAGATTCAAATCATAAATCTTCATAACCGAAACGTAAGTGGAACGTATATTAATTACATCCCAGTCTCAAATCTAATACTGTTTGAAATATAAAACAATAATTGTGTGAAAGGAATTTAGTTTGTTAAATCCTGCGGAAGCAATGCTGATGATGAGCTATCACTAACGTGCTGGAGCCCCGCCATCGTCACCCCCTGCAAAACAGGTTAAACAACAACTGTAAGTATAAAGCTTAGCGAGTACACTACTTACAATCAAAACAATTCATCACTGGACACATAGCTCATACCCACTACCGTAGTAAGTGGTCTCATCATACCTACCTACTAGGACGGTCTTATCTTACCCGTTGTCGTCGCAACGGTCTAACATACCTGACACCGAAGTGCTGGTCTTATACCCGACACCGAAGTGTTGGTCTCATACCCCTTACCGAAGTAAACGGTCTAGACATACCCGTTACCGAAGTAAACGGTCTACACATATCCGTTACCGAAGTAAACGGTCTAAACCATAACTTTCAAGTATCTCATAACTTATCACTTAATTGCACGTGGTCAATTGCATACGAGTCTATCCAGAGTCCCGGTCTTGGTTAACGACAAATCACAGAATTACTTAGTCACGAACCTGGAGCATGAACCTACATCGCATACAATAGAATTAATACCGGGTACTACTGTATACTATAAGTTGGACCCAACTACCAAGGGGGCAAGGTCGAACCCTAAGTCGGACTAAGCTTAGGCCCCAAGTCGGACTAAGCTAGTCGGATCACTAGGTCGGACCAAGGAAGAGTCGGACCACTAAGTCGGACCAAAGCTAAGTCGGACCAAGGCTAAGCCGGACCACTAAGTTGGACCAAGACTAAGTCGGACCACTAAGTCGGACCAAGGCTACGTCGGACCAAGGCTAAGTCGGACCAAGCCAAAGTCGGACCACCTCATCTTGGTCGGACGCAAACCCTGCAACTTCAAGACACCATTACCAAAAAATCA
>JAUEJL010139445.1:0-10854 GCA_032274825.1 Drosophyllum lusitanicum | reverse complement strand
TTTATGTAACCGTTTGTATTTGTGTTTTATGTTCTTTCTTCTATAAAACTAATTAATTTTTATTGGATGTATGACACTGAATACTTTCATGAAATATTTTATTATTCATTTATTTGAGAAATTATAGAGTAAAATTTTATTTTATAAAACCAGGGCGTGCACGAGTCTATAAATCTAGTATACAATATATATAACAATAATACACTAATAATGAGAACTACTTAGTCAAACTTTCAACCTTAATCTAAATAGAGGTTTCATACCATACATCCATTTTGAGACCACATGCAAAAAATGCAAAAAATGCAAAAAAAATTCTTTGCATTTGTTTTTTCCTCCTATAAGTTATGTCTTACTTCTTGAATTCAACTTTTGTTTTTTTTTAATATTTGAATTTTATAAATTATTTTATTAAATGTGCAAATAATCTAAGTAATAATTGTTTCGACTTAGAACCTTATTTCACCCGTTACCTAATGAAGGTGTTATGTTATCTTAGATTCTTTGGTGTTGTTTGCTTATCATTGAATGGGCCGATTTAGAGCTGAACGCTAATTCGGTCGGCATTCAACATGGTTGGTAAAAGAAAAAATTAATCCTTTGAATGGATCAGTAAGATGCTAAATGAGACGGTGAACGATTTATAAGCAAGGGGCAAGCATAACCATTCAACATGTCTATTTTACCCATATGCCTCTACCCGTGAGCACTTCTCTACCTTCCATCGTTTTCCCTTTTGCCAGTCTCACTCTCTACCCCATGCTCAATCGAAGGTTTCTTTCAAGGTAACTGTGTTGATTCATTCCCTAATTCGAGCCTAAATCGAAGCTTTGCACCTAAATTGAAGGTTTTTCATGCTTTCTCGTGCTGCTACTCATGTGTTCAGTGTTGGATTGAAGTTTTTTCATGCTACTATTGTGTTTTTTGTTTGAAATTGAAGGTTGTTTTTATCATAACATTTGTATGTTGGATGGTTTCTTTGTTTTTCTTTGTTGCTGGTTGAAATCAATGGTTTCTTTATTGAAATCTTCACTTGTTCTAAGATAGTTTTTCTTTGCTGGTTGAAATAAATGTTTTTTTTTGTTGGAATCTTCCCTTGTTCCAAGGTAGTTTTTTTTGTTGTTGCCTTACCTGTTGAAAACCTGATGTACAAGGCTGCTCCTTTCTGATTTTTGAAGGCTTTTTCTTTGAATGTTAAAATTTGTTTTTCTTTATGCAAATAATATGATAATTTAATACGCATATCATGTGCTTGATTAGATGACTTAATAATATATATGATAATATGAAGAATGTTCAATACAGTCTATAATTAATTCATAGTCCTAAAGAACTAATTTTAGCCTTTGAATAAATGTCATCAATAGTCCAGATTAAATTTTAAAAATTTGGCCATAGTGGCATTTTCATAATTTTTCGTAATTCACATGTGATGCTTCTACAAATCACAAGTGGTTGTATACTGAATCACATGTGATTGAATATTAAAATTTCAGAACTATGTTTTTTAAATGGACTTTATTGAACACAACTCATGATAATATACAAGGTTAACTAGATTAGATGCCCGTGTGATATACGGATTGGTTTAAAAAAACAGTAAACATTAATAAAAATATATCAAATAATTATAAAACACGAATGTAATTAGCATTTAAAAAATGATGATAGATAAAGTCAACACTTAGACAAGCGGTGGAAAGGTTGAACCGAAGGGGAGAGCAGATGTGACGACAGAAACGTGCTATGATGATACGAGAAAAAGTGATTGTATTTCTTGTACAAGTTATTGATCGTTATTGTTACAATTGAAGATAAATAAGGTTAAATTTTTATCGGTAATAATTTAAAAAAATTAAAAATAGTTATAAAATATTTTAGAATGATAAAACTAATAATTTTGTTAAATATGATATTTTGAAATGTTATAAAGGGTCAATATGATATTTATAAATTAAGGTGGACACTTAGGATATTTTAAGGTTTAAAAGGGCATATATGAAATTATCTCTAATAATTTTGATTTAAATTAAAGTCAAAATTCCAGTTTTGACCCAAAAAAGTCAAAATTGAATTTTAATTGTTATCAAAATGGATGGTTAATATTTGATAATTAATTTTTTTACATAAGTTTAATGGTTAAGATTATCTAATAAATTTTATTGAAGTTAATCTTTTATTTATATTAGAAAACTAGTAATTTTATTCGACTATTCAGATGTAATATCAAATAGTTTTTATTCAGAATTATAACCATACAAAGTTTTTAAACTATTTAGGCTTTCGAATAATTTAGTGCTAAATTATTTTATCTTATCAAACAACTTGTTAGTGTTAGATTATTTTATGTCACATGTGTATGAAATTTTGAAAAATAAAGTCATTAAATTACACCTAAGTTTCAATTTCTTCAAATATATCATTAAGTTTTTACCTGTTAAATAACATATCCCCTAAATAAATAAAAAATATACTTAACAAGTTTGCTTTTAACCCAATAGATTATCCAAACAAATAAACACTAGTTTTGAATCATTTCAAACCAAATTTAACAAATTAAACATGACACAAATTAAACAAACTTAAATCTTAATTATTAATTTCTTCTTTTTTCCTTCTCCATAACATATAAAACCCCATTACACCCAAACATACAAAAAGAACAAATCCATCAACAACAACAATCAAAATCAATGCCCATTTCTTCAATCCTTTCCCATTCTTCCCATCTTCCAAAACCTTCACCATATAACTCACTTCTTCACCAACATTAACCTCTTTCACACCCTTGATCTCCCCATACAAGTAACACTCTCTATTCCCACTTATAAACAATGCACCAACACATGTACAATCGTCTATACACAAACCCGAACACGTCTCCTTTGTCGTGTTAAGAACCTTCTTGTTTTCATCTCTCAAGACACTCGTCACGCGTTGTATCTCTTTCATTTCAACCCTGGGATTCCCACAAAAGTTACTCGAAAACCCCTCGATTTCCAAAAATGAACATTTGTTAGAGAGCATACAAATTTCAGTCACTTTGCAAAAACTCGGTTGATCACATTTGTGTCTTGGATCTTGGAACGCGGCTTCGAGTTTTGTTGTTGTAGATGAGTAGTAGTAAAACCCTAGGTTTCCTGTTGTGTTATCAATGGCTAAAAATCTTAAAAGTTGGAGTCTTTTTGAGGGGATTTGCGCGATTTTGTGACTTTCATCGTTGAATAATTGCAACCCGTTAGTCGCTAAGCGAATGAATGAGATGTTTTGGTCTTTCTTGGGGTTGAATTCCCAGTATGAGTACTTGAACTTGCCTGAATTTAAGTAAAGTGCGAGTTTTTCGCGATGAATTTCGAATGAATAAAATGAATTTGAATTTGTTGGGAGGGCAGTTAGCTTTGTTCCAACATCTAGTGTTTGTCCCCAAAGCATTACATTTGTGGGAAAATGAAAACTTTGCCACTTGATGATGCTGAATTCATCCACAAGTACAAGATTCCCACTGTTTGATAGTTGCAGCCTCTGAAATATACATAAACAACTTGTACTCTCAACAAACTTACATGAAATGATCTAAAAGACACATCAAGATTGCCTTTTTAATTTGTGCATCAATGGATAACATGGGTAGAAAGTCAAGTAAAGTGTATTTTTAATGTATACAGTAGAATCATATATGTTGTTACTTTAACACCACTATATATTATTCACAAGGCACACTAAAATAGCCCAAATTTACCTTTATACCTTGGCCATAAGTCGCGGTTCGCCATCCCAACTGCTCATTGTGACCCGTCAATAGCAAGTCTCCATCCCAAGTGAGCGCAAACACGCATTTCTCGGAGGTAAAAAACCGCGACAAATGTGATGAGCTCCATACCTTAAAGTCTCCAAGAAAGACATCAAATGAACAAATATACTTTTCAGCAACGGCTTCAACTGTGAGCCCGGCCCGAAAGTTAGGCACGGGTTGGCTAGTCTCGAGTACGAATGCTTGTGCGACAAACCCGATAATGTATAAACCAGGTACAGCAAGGGTGGTTTGGGTACCAAGTTGAAGGTTATCAGAGGTGCAATGGCCATGAAAGTGTGTTGAGAAATGAATGAGTAGTGTAAGTAAGAAAAGTATGTTCATGAGGGAAATTATTTGGTGTGTGGTTTTCACATAGTTAGTGTGTGTTTAGTGAGTGCTAAGAGTCAGAATTGAACCAATGGGAGATAGAAGAAGAAGACATGATTGTATTGTTATCCCACTCCAGAAAAGGCGGCATGATGCTTACTTTCTAATTTTCTATCCAAATGGTGTAGGTTGCTCAGGATATTAACTTCCAAAGGGTAATCTTGTTAAAGTTTGTTGTTGTATATATAAAGAAATAATATATTATTGCATAAAATTTAATCTACAGTTGGCAAAATCATATCATTTGAGCACCTTATATTGATATAATTCATCTGGTGTGCAAAATTATAAATTATAATTCATTTTACTACATTATCCTACTAAGATCATGAACATCCACCCCCCTTATTTCCCTTGTCATATCAGCGTCACATCATTTTTTTCTTCTATCCTTCTTCATCCCACTAACCCCACGTACATCCATCTCCCTCAATCATTCTCCATTTTAAAAAAAAAGAATAAATGTAGAGAGAGGAGAGAGATAGAGAGAAAAAGAGAGAGAAGATGGGAGAAAGGTCGTGAGTAAAAACCAGCTAAAACATATCACTAAGAGTGATAGGAAAAGGGGCAATGATGTAGATTGGTAACCAGCTTCATACCCGCTGGTTGAATACGGATAGTCTAAATAAAAGAAGAAATTCATAATCCATCGGTTCTCTTTATCCATATCCTCTATTAAAATTTTAATGACTCTTCAAATATTTTCAATTTGGTTGTTATAACTACTTGTATGTTATATACTTTAAATAGATATAATAATTAGATCATTTATTTTAGGCTATAAAAAATACCTCTAAAAACTTTAATGGTAAATTTCACCTCTTTAACTTCAACTACTATCCATTGCAAGGACAGGACACATTGGCATTACTGTTGCAAGAGTCATAATGGTAGTATAGTCACCTCCACTCCCTAAAGGTGTAGTTTAATGTTTGATATCTTAATTCACTCAGATTGTCCTTTTTTAGTAATAATAATGTTTTTGTCATAATAGCCTCAAAGTTTGGCCACTTCATATTCTTATTGTTTTAATGTGGTTTCATGTTAGACTTTAAGTAAACATAGAATATTTACCAGTAATTATAATGTCATATATATATATAGTACAAAAAGACTTTTTAGTTGTTATGTCATAGATCAACAACTCTTTTGAGGTATATTCGGTGCAGAACTTATGATGATGTATTCTAGCCCAACGGTGTTGATGTTTGAAGTTGCTTATAGCCTAAAATTATAGGTGCGAGTCTCGTAGTGAAAAAAAATGAATAGATTTAGGAGTCGTTAAAAAAGTTTATTATTTATATTGAAAATAAGGAGTTACTGAAGTTATATTACGAAATCACCCCTAAGTTATCATATGATGGCAACATTGTGAGTGGGAGTTGATGCCAACCATTGGAGAGAAAATGGTCAGGACCCAATATCCACTATTTCTAGTTAGATGACGCACTTATGATGTTTAGATGACACAAGCAAGATTATAATTAGGAGTTGGTTACAAAATTAGTCCCTTAACTTTTAAAAATTAGTTCCAAACCAACTTGAGACTAATACCTTTTGAAAGCATTACATATGGCATAATGTCGTAGCAAGCCATTAGCCATGGACACGTTAGTTAAAGAGATTCACAAGCAAACCCCCGACAAATGATACAGTAAATTTGCAGGTAAGGTATCGCCCTGGACCAACGCGAACACGTGTAATACATGACCGCTAGGCATGTACCAAGGTTATCTTCCTAAGTCGGTGGCTAGCCGTCGTGCATATGCTCGCACGCCTGGATTCAAGGGAGCACTTGTACTGATTAGCATGGATTGTATCCTCCCAGTATATCCATCTAGGCCACTTTTAGGAGACCCTCACAAGTCACAATAGCATAAGACAATACAAATTACCTAGTGATACGCCACAAAGAATGTTAGGGTATGTAAAAAGACATGCATATAATGATAAATTTTTGAAAATTTGTTGTATACAATATTAATTTAAGTAAAATTGGTTGCATTTCGGTCCAATATACCATATATATAGTGTGTGTGCGCGCGCGTGCGTGTGTGTGTTTACCGTAGTGAGTTGACGGAGTTTAAAGAGGGTGGCTTCATGGTTTTCGTATGTGGAGGGACCAAAACGTAGTTCAAGTGCTTGGGTGAATTTGGACCATGTCTCGAGGATGTTATTCTTGGCTAAGTGTTTATACCAACTTAGTGCTTCTCTAGAGAAATAGAAAACCAATAATGAAAGTCATCGGTTCGTTGGAATAGAATGGTATGCGAAGTATTTCTAGGCTTGGAATACCCAATCTAGGGGGTTTGAACGGTCAAATGTTGGTATAAGGATCTTGGGTGGTCCCAGATCGATTGTTGGGTGGCATGGGTGGATTTCCGGTTGGCGGTGGTTGGTCATTATGGGGAGGTGGGTCTTGGCAATGAAAATTGCCAATGTGGGAGATGGAAGAGATAATGTTGGAGAATTGTTCCTATTGTGTGGCTAGTTGTACTACGAATACATCGAGTTGGGCTTTTGAGTTGGATTAACTATTCAATTTATCGTTGCTGGAGTTAGTGGTTTGAATCAGTTTGTTTACAATGTCGAGCATGGAAACCATGGTTTTCTCGAGTGGTGGAGCCACTTTACGAGGAGGCATGAGGTTCGGAATGAAAGTAGTAATTCGTAGTTGTTCGGTTCAAGATGAACGGTCTCTCAAAGAAAATAAGAGTAGGAGAGTTTACAACTATTTGAATAACAAGATGTAAACAACTTCTAACTAAAAATGAGGAAACATTAAAGTTACCAAAAGAAAAATGATTCTTTCACGTAAGTAATTGATTTATCTGTACAACTATGACACAATCAATCATGAAATGACATATGCTTCTGGACCACTCATTTGGGCCTGGACTGGCTTATGGAATCAGCCTGTTGGGCTGACAAGACAAAAGGCAGCATAAAACCATCTTTTCATCAATGGTATTGTATTTTCCAGTTAAATAAAACTATTATAATGTTTTTAATTGCTTAGTATATCTAGCATCATTTGTTTGCCTTTATAAATGGCATTTAACAAAACTTATTATATTTTACGAGCAACTTATCGAGAAATATAATATCAATAACAAATTTATCAATAAAGATAAGATATCATTTTTTATGCCGAGAAAGGATTATAAAGTTTAAATTGTTATATAAAAGGATAGGAAATATCAATTTGGCATTAAAAAAGATTGTCAATTTCATTTTCTTATTAAAAAGAGTATCATACATGCCAAAAATTCAAGTTTGTCTAGTCAAAATTCTATTTTTATAATAAATTATAATTTATAATCCTTTATTTGTCAAAAAATCTACACGTTATCTTTATTGACAAATTTTAATATTTATATAACCTTTCTAAATAATTTTATTATATTTTAGCTTAATGGTTTTTAAGTAATTTGGAATAGCACCCAAGTACATGTGTTTTGGGAAAGCTAAAGTGATGTTTGGGTGTTCGGATTAACCCTATTTTTTTTACTTATAAATTTATTAGAATTTTAATAAATAAATAAGCTATTTTTTCAGACTCAAAAGCTTATTAATTTAAGCTCATAACTTATTTAATAAGTCTATACATTTAAATTAATAAACTCATAAATAAAAATTAGTTTATTAGTTTATTTAAAATTATAATAAGATTATGAACTAAAAAAAAGCTAATTCCAAACACCTCAAGTAAGCTAAAAGTATTATATGAAAATTAGATATTAACTTATTTGACAAATTTAGATATTTATTTTCCCACCATATCTTATATCATATATAATATTATTTCCTTTTTTAAAATCTTATACTCAAAACACTTGACCATAAAATAACCTACTTGTCACTTAATTGAAACAAAATTTGGGTCTACGTAGACTTCATCCAAATTTTAATCAAAAGAACTTGGCTTAGTGCTAAATGACCATATTGGGCTTCATGATTTGCTCATCGGTATTAAACATCACTTATGGGTAGAGGTGAACAAATAAGACTAGTCCGACCGATCTGACGAAGACCGCCAAGATCGGACCGGTCCAAGACCTCCGTGTTTCGTTCATGTTTATTAGTACTTCCTAATTGATATTTTATGGAGAAAATATTACTTAAAAAATATTTTTTTCAAAGAGTATTATGTAAAATAACGAGTTTCTAATAAAAAACTCTGAAACTCATCCAACTAGTTTTATATAATCATATTCCAAGGAGTGAATATGATTATATAATGCTCATGATTAATTTTATGCACTAAATCTAATACAATGTTTTTTTTTTGTGAGATGTTTGTTTTTCTTTCTTAGTTTTCAAGTATTGCCACAAGGATACATTTTCCCTTTCACTTGTAGTATGAGAAAGAAGTGAACTTTAGAAGCACTCCAAATTTAGTCGAGGAAAAAAAGAGTATCAATTGTTTTATAAATCGACCTGCAAATAGTGGTATTTGCTAGCAATAATATACAGGAGACAGTCAGTCAATATAGATTGATCCGGAATCTGTATGATATTCACTTGATTTGTTTAGCTTATAAATATTTCGTGTAATGCAATTTTTTTGTGTTGATGACTAGGATTGTGGATATATATGATTCATTAATCGTACAACATTTATAAGACATGATTTTCTCACTCACTAATGTTATATGTCAACATAATGCTATATTGAATGCTCCAATGGCTAATATAAAATTTTAGGAGGGACAAAGTTCAAAATTGATATTGTTCTTGTACATCCTCATTTGGTATGTATTTTAGTGAATTACATGACAAGTTTGATTATCTCTTATGTTGATGCAAAAATTTAAAGAAAAACAAGACATTTCTTTAGTCTATTGATTTTACACATATTATTTGCTCTTAATGCATTACCTAAATGATAACAAGTCACTACTTGAAGTTTGTATGACTTGTTTTTCACCTATTAAACTTGTAAGCACCATTTCCAAATTATTATATTCATATTAGTTATGTTCATGAACATCTAGTTTTCAATGTTTATACACTACATCGTTTTTGTTAAAATGCTTACTAAGCGTATTTTGTTGATTGCAAAGCCAAAAGTAATGAGAAGAACACTTTTAAGGTTTATAGGGCCATGTTCTTTTAAATGCAACAATATGAATTTGCATCGTGCCAATAAGTTGATATAATACTTTCCCGTTGTAATTGATTTTTTTTGCCAAGAGTTAAATGTTTCTCGACCAATATTTATAAGTTGTAGAGTGAATTACTGAAATGGTTCTTATGGATTAAGAGAAATTGTTGGTTTAGTCTTTTAAGATTAAAAATCACGCTCATATTCTTTAATGTTTATAATCTGTTATTGATTTGTTCCTTTAAGCTAACATCCGTCTAAATTGAATGTTAATTTTTAGTGCGAGGATAATTTGGTCATTTACACTCTTATTTCGAAACAGTATTTCTTTTGGAAAGAAGGATCAGGAAAGATAAAATGTCTCTCTATCTCTCTCTACATGTATCTATGCTCTCGAGTCTCCATATACTCTCCGATACTTAGATTTTGACAATTGTTTTTTTTTACCAAAATCAAACACGTGTTGTGTTCCAAACTCCTAGAATCAATGATTGAATGACATTGATCGATTACTTAGAATTTTTAAGGAGAGTAAGAATTGGTATGCAATTGATTGGATTGTTATTCAAGAAATCATGAGTACAGAGAATGATGAGAAACGTATTACAATCAAAATCTACTCTCTAATATTTGGTTAGGCTACTTATATAACTACACACTTGTACCAACTTCAGAGTACAACCACTCATGCACAGTTTACAACTAATATATGCACATGCTAAAATGGTACATAACAATCCTCCCACTTAAAATGAATCTTGTCCTCAAGAATCCCAATAACTAGTTTCCTTGATCCTATCTTGATAAAGAAATTCTTCAAGGGTTTTGATTGATGAAGTGGATGGACATAAGCGCAAAAGCATTGCTAAGCAGGCTAAAATTCGATAAACCAACGGCCAATTTACATGTATTATTAAACTTTGTTGAAGATGATGACTCATTCCAAGTCTGACTAGCCACATGCATGAATATTTTGATTCCATTTTCTGAATCTTCACTTTTCTTTTCTCGGGTAACATCTTTTAGAGATTTTTCATGCAACTCCAATACTTTTTCAACATATAATTATGCTCTTGCTGTGTTTTCTATCACTATTAATTCAATGTACATGTTGGAATGTCAAAATATTCCCTTATGAGGACCTTTATGTTCATCAATTTCCATGATTGAGGTGGCAATTCATGAACTCTCCACATTCATCATGTCTCTCTATTTCAGAATTCAATTTCCTTTCTACATTTCCATTTTCTTGTTTACTAGTAGAGATAGGAAAATCCTTTGAAATAGAGTCTGATTGGCTTGTGTCATTGTGTGAAATTGAGTTAGGACAAAATTCAAAAGAAGAGAGTACAGATTCTTGTAATTTAACAAGACAATAAACATCATAAAGGGTTTTAATTAGGTTTAAACATACTATTGAGGCGCAACCCAGTGGTATAGGGGTTTTACATTATTGCTCAGGTCTTGGGTTCGAGTTTGGGCAGTAGGGTTTTTTCTAAAAAAATGGTGGAGGGTATTACTCCCTCATGGTGCGTGGCTTGGGGCTCGCATACTGCCCTATATGGAT
>JAUEJL010139434.1:0-10855 GCA_032274825.1 Drosophyllum lusitanicum | reverse complement strand
GACTTTATTGTATGTGCTAAAAAAATCTACTGTAATATGCTCATGTGCACATATATGATGTTGTGTTGTAAAAAAAAAACCCCAACAAAAATGATATTTTTTTTGAAAAAAAACAAGCGGTACACATATATGCACGAGATGCACACGTGCACGGTGCATATATGCACCCGGACGCACATATGGAGTATGAACAGGTGGTGCACATATGCACCTGTGATTGAAAAAAATCGAGTGTTATATGCACATGTGCAAATATCTCATGCTGTGCTAGAAAAAAAAACCCGGCAAAAAAAATTTATTTTTTTTAAAAAAAGTATAGCAATATGGATGTCATATTAAAGGGCATATTTTTCTTGTTAATTTAGTATAATTTTCGTATTTTAATACCTTTCCGTTTGGTAGATATTTTAGTTTTAAGAAAGTAAGGGTAAATGGTCCCCCCATTTATTTAGGCAATTTGCCTAAAATACCCCTCCAACATTTTTGGAAATTTAAAATGACGGCTGTGTTTTTAATTAACTACATGTTTGCCACAATTAATATTAGCCATTGATTAATTATGATCAGTGGCCACAAACGATTCTCGCGGTTCTCGCAATAAAATTGGTTCTCAAATGAACCCTCCCCTATATATATATATATATATATATATACACACACACACACACACACACACACATAAGTTAAAAGCATGCGGGGCGGGTACCCGCGGATATTGAATTTTAAAATCCGAACCCGCCCCGTGTTCAACGGGTACCCTAGTTTTCGGGTTTTTCGGGTATTGTTTTTTCGGGTTTGGTTCATGTGGGGCAGGTCGGTTCTTCGTTTTTTCGGTTTTTCTAAACACCCCTATCCATATGACGAGTGTGACCATACCATAAGTTTAACCATGATGTGATGGTGCTGTGAATATCTCACCACTCTTAACACTCTTAAAAGCAACAATGAAACACTCAAGTGAAACCTATAACGCCTCGTGAAAACCATTACAAATATTCTAATAGTGTCGCTTTAACATAAAAGCAATTGAAAACCATTCGAGAGTAGCCTTGAATTTAGACAATAGAGGTTATATTTGAACTCTAGAATTGAAAACTTGAAATTTTAATTTCTGTAACTTGAGTTTTAACTTAAACCCACCTTGAATCTAGATTAAATTAGAGTCCTAAGAGTGTTTGTTTCATAAGATGTAAAATGTTGCATGTCTGGAAGAAGATGAGGTCTGGGTTAAAAGGTCGGTGTAAGGTAAGATAAGTGATATTTAATCACTTTCAAAGATAAAACGAAATAAGATTTTTGAAACATTTGTAATTTATCCTAAACACACGGTCTCTTTAAAGCATCAGCACGTCCATAAATGTTTTTATCAAATAGGATCTTATTCTATAAAACAAACATGGTCTTATAAAATCTCAAATTCTTTCTGTAATGTACATATGCTAGCGTAGAATGTTCTATAAATTGTACACTATAGCAATTATAATAGCTGATCTTTATTTTTCATGAAACATTCATTGCAAAATATGGACACTCGAAATGATTGTATTCTCATAAATAATTATGGTAATTAACATTTTTAACCTAACTAGTCTTAAGGGTTGCATTCTATCACACTAGCTATCACTTATTGAACCTTTACTCATCATACCATCCCACAAACTCATTTAACAAGCACAAAACAAAACAAAAAATAACAAAAAAAAACTTTTTCTCAGTATGATTGGCCTCACACTAGATCAAGCACGTTGGCTTTGTAGTGGCATCACGCCATGATATAGTGATCACTTGCCAACTCCACGTCTCCACCCCCTTTACAGTACTTTTACGGGTTCCTTAGAGCATGGGGTGTACATGCTTCAAGCCACATCAACATCATATCAGCATAACCCGCCCATGCCTCTGTCATGCTTAAACACCAGTACTACCCACGCTTCTTCAAATATTTTTTTTTTAAAAATACCCTTTTTTCTCTCTCTCTCTCTCTCTCATTTCTCCTTCTCCTCTCTCTTCAGCAATCAAACGCCGAGACTCTATGCATTTTTACGATACCGCCCCATGGGGGGTGATGTTTGCTTTGGTACCACAGCTCCACCTCATGCCGAGAGCATGAGGTATACCCCATGCTCTTACAAGTAGCACAACAATCTTCCTAGTTCCTAAAAAGACTGGACAAAGTTTAGGACTTTTGGTCATTGGAGTTCACTTTTAAGGAGCTACTAAAATAATTAATGCTCAAACATTAGGGCTTTTGACCAAGATTGTGATGGATACCCTGTATGCCAACTACTTGGGATGTTATAACTAGTGTATTTGATATATATAACCCTATGAATTTATATAGAAGAAAATTTTTGTGTATACCATAAGATTTTTCAACAAAATATGATGTTTTCCAAAGAATTAATTCAGTCAAATTAATAATGTGTAAAAATAAGATATTTTGTATTTAAAAAAAAAGAAAAAATAAGTACAAAAGTGTAGTTGTCATGGGTCACTTTCCTGGGCAGAATGGAAAGCCTGTAGGAGTTATTCATAGATGAAGTAAATTTACCCAACTAACTCCCAACTCAAACATCCACAGGACCACTCTTGATACAATTTTTATTTATTTATTTTTCAATTAATTAAATTAGAATATTTCTTAATCATGCAATATTAGTTAAATACTTAAAATTGTTAAATAAATTTTCCTATTAATAAAAACTACTCATAAAGAGTAAATTTACCTATCATAGGGGTGTTAAAAATACTGCAAAACCGATAAACCAAATCAAACTGGAATCGAAAATCTGATAACTAAGGCTGCGTTTACTTTCAGAAAAATCTTCCATTTTTTTAGAAATTTTTTTTAAGAAAACTGAAAATTAAAAAACATGTTCACTTGTATATTTTTCTAACAAAACAGAAAACTCTATCACTTTTCTTATTTTCCCAAACTCCTCAATTTTTTCAAACTTTTATACTTTTTCAAACAATTTTTCCAAAAAAAACACTTCAACCAAACATATTTTCCATTTTTTTTTCTAAAAAAGAAAAACTCCACCCTTCATCTAAACACGTTTTCTATTTTTTTCAGAAAATGAAAACTCCATTTTTCACAGAAAAACAGAAATTTTTTCTCCTACTAAATGCAGCCTAAGTAACCTGAAACTCGAAAGACCTAAAATTCGAAAAACACATTGTAGCATGGGTTGGTTCCGATTTCCAGTTTCTAGTACCCGCGGTACCCGACCCGACCTGTGTACTTAAAAAATAATTTCTTTTATATTTTATAATAATATAATATTATATTATTCATTAATTCAAAAACTAAAAACCCATTGTAGCACGTGTCTGTTGAAGTTTTATTTTATATTTAAAACTCTATGTTTTGTTTAATTGTGGTGTTTGTCAAATGTTTTTATTTACATCGTAAATGTGGTATTGTTTTGATTTGTTATAACAAAAATACATTTTTTGGTACTTATTTGTGTATCTCAAAACCTAAGGTCAAATTTTGGATAACCATGCAGGTATCTGTCTTTTTCGGTTTGGTTCGGTTTAGATATCCACCATGCATGGTTTGATTTTAGATGGTAAAATTGGTGTCCATTCAGTGCCTGTAGGTTCACAAAAATCTCACAACTTAGGATTAGACGTGTCTAGAAGTGTCTTAACTCTTAAGCTTCGACTAATTTATTAAAATTACTCGGAAGAATTTTTGTGGTTTACTTAGTGGTTGGCAATTTTGTCATGGTGATAATAAGATGGCCGGTTTGTTTAAGGTTCTTTTTTCACTCTTCAACGTAATGGTGTTAAAAAGAAATTGGTGCCGACGTGATGATTAGTGATGGTAGTAATGCATGTCATCATTGTAAGGTGTTAGTGACCAGTTAATGATGTTAATATAACGATTAATGACGACAGTAATACTAGTTATCACTACGTATGGTTCTAGTGTAACCCATTCTTATGGTCATAGCTTTTTTGTCATCGTGCTTGTGATCGAATTGTGATGATATAATATACATGGAGTGACGAATTTGCCCCCTATCATATAGTATTGATAAAAAATGTGCCTCAAATACTAATACAAGATCCAAGGAGGGAGGTGTAGACCCAGGTTGACTGGGGTTGTGGAGTGCTTGTTGGGTCACATCCTGTTCAAGAAATCTTTATATTAATGCACACTATCTTCAATTGTACAAGTGGGTAATGCACAAGGATCTATGTAAGTATCCTACAGATTTTACCCAAATCTATGACTTCCCTACAAATCAACATTTTTCCCTATATAAAGACCTTCAACAATCAACAATCACCCCCCAATTGGTCCATTCACTCTTGTTTCTTCTTGTTTTCATTAGAATGGAAACCCTCTTGTTTTCTTCAAAGAATCTTGGTTTCTTTCTCCTTTTGGCAACTCCATCTTTCTTTAGAATATATTCTTGAAAATTTAAATCAATAGCTATTTAAACTTTGATTTTTAAATAACTTTACAAGAAACCAGATTTTTCTTATTATTATATTATTTTTTACTAAATCTTTTTTGCTTTCAAATGTCCAAGAGTTTTTGGGGTTACCTGGCTTTGGTACATGCCCGTTTTTTTGTTCGTTGAGATGATGGTTTTGATCGATATGTCGTTACGTAGTACTGTTTTTTCGTTCGTTGAGATGATGGTTTTGATCGATATGTCGTTACGCAGTACTGTTTTTCATCTAAAGTCTTGCATGTGGGAACAAGGTTTATGTGGTATAGCCAAGGATGACTTGCCGGAGACTTACAATTTTATGGTAGGTTGATCGGCAAGTCATTTTTCGGCTAAATTACTACCTTGTTTTCTCATGCTAGGTTTCTGATGATATCTGCAATTCACTTGATAAAATGCTTGTTGAGATCTTGTTTATATTGACACTTGACAGTGTACTTTAACGTTAGATAATTCGACTTTGTGTTTTATAAGTATCATACACGTTATAATCTATACAAATTAATATGTATATCTATAAATATATATGTTCTTCTTGTGGCTAAATTTTTGTGGATTTTAGATTACACTAACTTCCACAAAAAACTGTAATTTTAGATTACTCTAAATAAATATAACGGTTTATATTTTCTTGATCTTTAGTGATTACAGGAAAAGAATTTGGCCAACTTCGATATACACTACAACACCCCTTTTACGCTAGACAAATCCGTGGGAAATATGTGGAAAAAAGATGTTTCTCTTGAATTTCCCACGGAATCGATTGTGGATAAAAGTTTCGTCGGAAAATCATTTTCCTTATTTTTTTGACCCAAATCCGTGAAAAATCCATTAAAAAATTTCAACAGAATTTAATCCATAAAAAATCCGTTTCTGATATCTAATTTTCTTGTAATGACATTTTTATTCCACTAACGGTTCTAATTTTTTAGAAACGTGTTGTAATTAATTATTTGCGATTCAATATTTTCTTTTTGAAAATATAAATATTTATGTATCCATTACGTATGCTATTTTTTAAGGATCATGTCAGAAGTGACGGATCCGATACGAACGATCGCACAGTGCAAACGGCTCCACGTCGTGGAGATCAATCGCACGACGTGCAACGTTGTTGTTCCACGTCGTGGAGACCCCTCACGCCTTCCAACACACACATATATGTGTGTAGTTATATATATACGGTTACATACATATAAGGGGTGAAAATGATCAAGATGCAGTATTTTTAGACAAGATGCAATATTTTTTAGATTAGATGCAATCGTTTTATACCAGATGTAGTGATTTTTTAAATGAGAAATAATTGAATATCTCAACCAAGATGTAATAGTTGAAGGAGACTTTATGTTTATTAGTCGAGATGCAATGATTTTAAGTTGGATGCAGTAATTTTATAGACTAAATGCAGTGTTACTAGCGTTCATATTTTAAGGAGTGTTCCTATTAGATACTCACCCCATGTAATAATTGTTACCGCTTTAATTTTCTTTTTTTAAAACTATTAGTAAGTATATTTTTTAGAAATTATAACAAGGATCATTGTCATTTTCCAAATTAATAGACATTTATAAATGCATCTTATATATTTAGAAAAAATTGATTTAGGATGGAAGTTTAATTAGGATAACATTCATGTATATTTTTACAAAGAAAAAGTTAGAAGTGGTAGTAAGTCGGGTCGTTTAGGTAATTTTCTGATTTATAACTTTATTAGAATTTTAATAATTAATTTTTCTATTTAGTTTAAGAAATTATCAATTTAAGTTATGATTTACATATTATTTATAAACTCAAATTAATAAATTTGTAACTTAAAATAAGTTAACTTATTAAATTATTTAAATTCTAACAAATTTATAATCTATAAGAACAAGCTTATGCAAACAATCTAAATAATATGTGAATATGTGTTAGTTGTTTGACAGGCTTTGGGTTGGTGTTAACTAACTTGGTAAATCTTTTCTCTATTTTTTTTTTGAAACTCTCAAATATATAATATGTATATAATTATAAAATGTTTAAATAATAGTATAATTAACTTTTTTTTTTCTTTAAAATCATATATTTGGACCAAAATATATTAGTAGTAGTATCTACATAATTGTTTAGTGACTTTGATAAAACACTTTTAAAACTTGGTTAAATTTACCTTTTTTTAATATCAAGATCTCTAGTAAAAAATCATCTACATGCGAAATATTCATCCAATTATTAAAATTTATGGGTCTTTTTCCTAAAAGTTTAGCTCTTGATCTACAATGTTATAATAAACTTGTAACATATATATCAGGGTTTAGTATCCAAAAGTGTACTGAAATTGTCACTTTTTGCTATTGTGTATATCCATCTTTCAAAACTACCTTTAATATATTGCAGTTTTAAAATCTACCATTTAATATATCGTGACCATTGATAGCAGGTTATGGGTGACGTGGCATCTTACTTGGACGCTGACATGTATAATCTTTGTATAAAAATAATTTAAAATAAAATAAATATAATAATAATAATAATACATAAATAAATAAAACAAAGACTTTTGGTTATCATTCATCAGTTGATCCATCGAGTTCTATATGCTATTTCTTACTTCTTCTTGATTACGATTTCATCATCTAGGTTGATCTATGGTTCCATTGAGTTCGATGTTCCGACCAGATCTGGAGGAACATATTTAGCGTTCATCTATGGTTCCAGATCTGAGTGATTTAGTCGATTAAATCATCAGTAAGGTTCGTTAAAGCATCGATTGATCTATTAAAGCATGTATTAGGTTTGTTAACCCATCAATATGGTTCTTGGATTTGAGATTGAAGACAACAGATCCGCACTGTTCATATGATTAGGGTTTTTATGAAGTTCTTGAATGGCGATTTCATTTGCCTTCATATGACTAGGGTTTGGACAAAGTTGGGTTTTCTTCATTGATTGAACAGACCATATTAAAATATTCATCCAATTATTAAAATTTATGGTTCTTTTTCCTAAAAGTTTAGCTCTTGATCTACAATGTTATAATAAACTTGTAACATACTTATTTCGTTAGGAATATGAATCTGAACTCACAATTACATGACATTACTATAGTAAGGCATAGCCTTCATCTCTTAAAAGATAATAAAGTTAAATATGCATTTTTTTAATTTTTACCCTTTTCATCTTCCTAAAACTTAACGTTCTGTGTCATATTATTCTCCCTCTCTCATATTATCTTATCTTTCAATCAAGAAAATGCTCAATTCTCCACCTTCCAATATTTCTTCTATTCTTTGCAATAATAATGTGTGTCCGAAATAGAGAAAGTAAGAGTAACATGGAGGGAGTGGTGTAGTGTAACACCCAAAATTTCAAGATTGTTTTATAACTTGAGAATTAATTTTTTTTTTATGTGAGATAAGTTTGGCTATTGAAGTCAAACACGAAAGCTTTAGATAGAGACAAATTAGATTGAAATTTAATATGTGTTAAGAGTATGATAAAACTGTTAATAATTTTTAGAAGAAATACTAAATGTAAGTCTTAATATGTTAAAGTTTAAGTGTATCAAAATATAATGAACTATACTTACTTTAATGTTACGTGTATTAAACTAAATTTTCTTGAGATTAATGTATTAAAGTTTTCGAATTTAATGTTTAATGTAACATCACATGTGATTGCAGGTTTAACATACCACCTTGATTTTTTGTTATTTTATTCTACTTTTAATTATTTATTGTCATTTGTTTATTATTATTACTATTTGTACTACTACTACTATTATTATTATTATTATTATGTACTAAGATGAAGCGTCTGATGTGATTATATGATTATGTCTTTAAATTAGAAAGCTTATATATTGCCAGATGATATGAAAGCTTATAGCCATGGATGATAAAGAAGATTGTGAAGCATACAAGAAAGCTTTGGGTGTATTAAACACCATGTAACATTGTTTAGAATAAAACATGTTAGCTCAATTGAAAGCTTATGATAAATATTGAGAGCAACTAATTAATTGTTATATTTATGTACATTTTATAAAGAGTTATAAAGATTTTCCAAACAGTAAGAAAACTCTTTTGTATACATACTTAGGGGTGTTCAATAATCAGGTATAATGCGTTTTAACAAAAAACCGAACCGTTATGTAACCGAAAAACGTAACCATTTCTAAATTTGGTTTAAAAACCGAATACAATAATCGACTTTTGGTTCGGTTACGGTTTTACACTTTTACCATTTACCAAACCGAATAAATCAAATTCGATTTAGTTTTTAATTATATATATTTTTATTATATAAAATTAATATTTTTAATTTATATTCATTTATTCTAAAGTCAAAAGTTCATGTGCACGTTTCAAATCGTTGGTTGTGGTTGCCAAAATGCCAAATTGTAGCTGCTAGTTAACTTTCAATATTATATAAGTAATTTTATATTGCTGGTAGATGCCAATAAATAGGCATTTTTTTCTAAACGGTTAATACCGAAAACCGAATAGAATTGGAATTCGGTTATGGTAGTTTCTAAAAGATTTCGGTTCGGTTACGATTTTAGTAAAAAAACACGAATAAATCAAACTGTTTAAACTAGACAACCTAAAAACCGAACTGTTGAACTCCCCTACATATTCATTAATAATTTTTTTTTGAACAACTTTGCCTCAGCGGTAGAGGCACAGGATCGAAACAAGGTTAAACTGATCAGGGCCCCGGTTTCGATCCACTCCAACTACACCCCCCTAATTAATTCGGTAGGGCTGCTTTTACCAATGAGGGAATGACCCTCAGCTACTCCTAGGAAGAAACCCTCCAGACAGACTCGAACCCGAGACCTCTCCTTCACTGGGAAAACTCTCTTACCGCCAGGGCAAGCCCCTTTGGTTCCCCTTTTGCAGTGTGATGGCACCTAGTTGGAAAAATATTATGTGCTTACTTATAAATCTTTCTCTAAATTCTTAATGTCATATCTAATTAAGCCCTATTTCTTAATCAAAGTTTCCATTCATACTTCACTCTTGTGTCAATCCTAAAATTAGAGATTCAAACTTGAATTTTAAAAAAAAAACTACCATCTTAAACAAACTCAATTTTTGATAAAAGTTACAACATTTTGGCGTCAAAACATAAATTGAATTCCCATAAAATTAAAACACATATGATTCTACTGATCATGTCAAACAAATAAATTTATCATCAGCCCTCTCAAACTAAAAATAGAAATAATAACTAGATTCCCTGAGGCATATTTTGATTCACCATCGATCTTACAACTTCAAGAAAATACAAAAAGATAACTAAAATAGATTCGGATCCTTATCGAGGGATGCGGGTCCATCTTTTTATGTAGATCCCGAGAAGGATCTAAACTCTGAAGTAGAAAAACTGTAAATTAAAGAGGGAGGAAACCTTCGCCGACAAGAAGACCGACAATTAGTACAACAAAGCCGGTGCCGATACACTGAGTTGGAGTCATGTATGTTTGTGAATATGCAGAAAGTGTGATTCCTGCACCTACAACTCCAATCATCAAAGCTTTCATCTTTTCATTCATCATCTTCTAATTCTTGTTCTTGAATTTGATGATCCACCAGGGAGAAAGTCAACTCAAGTTTCTGCTAGCTAGATATGGAAGGGAAGGAAGACAAGGAATGAGTCAAAATTGGGAGGTGTAGTCACATTTAAACCAGCAAAGTCAACTCTTGGAAGGTTTAGAGAAGTTTCATTAGTTTATTGAGGGTTGCAGTGTGCCCCTCCAACTTTTCCAATGGACAAATAGTTTTATAATTTGACATTACATGTCAACAATTGCTCTTACAAAAAGGTCCCAACTAATGAAAAAGCTATCTATGTCCTTTTTATGGTAAAAATTTGCTTCGCAAACCAAGAAAAAGAAAATGCTTCTTGTTGCAAGATGTCTTTCGAAAGAACCTTTCCTTATCCTACCCATAATGATCTGTTAAAAGCGGGCAGAGCTAGAAAAATTATTTAATAGAGTCATAACAAAATCTCTTGTTCTAGATGTTATATCTATTAAATTTGAGAGGGTTCAAATAAACAAATTATGCTAAAAACTACATATTTGATATACATCTATGAAAAAAATTTGAATTTTGAGTAAGGTCGTTTGACCCTTCTCGGTATAAGCTAGATCCGTCTTTGCTTAGAAGTGCTAGTGTTGTAAAACAATAACATACCTAATAAAATAAAATATATTTAGCTATTTTGACATAAAATTAAGAGTGAAATATGGTTTAATCATCAAAGTTTTATTTACTTTTTGGTTTAACCAGTAAAGTTTTTTTTAAATGATTTAACCACAGTTTTGTTTACCTTCTACTTTAACCATTTTCACCTATTATATCAGGTCAAAACTAACCAAACAACCCCTAATCTAT
>JAUEJL010139423.1:0-10855 GCA_032274825.1 Drosophyllum lusitanicum | reverse complement strand
AAACTTATAAACCTAAGTTTTACTAAATACAATAATAATACTAACACTATAAATTCTTTTGACAATTAATTCCAACATTATCTTTGCTTCTATAATTTTAGTCATAAAGCTGCATATATTCTTGTGTATGAGAGTAAAGAAACTAAAGCCAGAACTTCCATTTTTGCTAATTTTATCCACTAGTTCAATTCAGGCTATATTGACTTTAAGCTTAATTAGATAAGGAAACATGAGAGAGTAGATATAGAACATTTGATCATGTTAAATCTTGATCGATCGAAATCTTTGCAATTACACGACATACATATATAGTAATTCTAGTGGTGGATAACTTTATGAATGGCAATCACCTTTCTGTTTTCATAGGAAGAGCGTGAACTATCAGAAGAGAAGCAACAGGAGTTCAGAATTAGATGCCTATATATAGGAGATGAAGAAGTGTAGTGAAGATTGGACCATCAAGAAGGTGAAAAACACAGCCATGTAACATTGAAACTGGATGTGACTCTTTGTTTATCAATTCTTTTACACCACAATACAACATCATTACTTCTTATCCTCTCTGCAAATTCTATGTGACTTAATTGCAACAGGTAAACATATTACCTAGACTAACAAGTAGGAAATGCTTGAAAAATAGAAATAGTTTTTTCCATGGTTAATTTAATTAATTAATTCTCCTAAACCTTCCTAACTTTTTGCTTTTGTTGAATCATGGACCTAGCTCAAGAGGTACAAGGAAATGCTTGATTCCTTTTGAAAGCTTTTACAACAACAATGATTGATTTAGAATTGCTTAAGTTTCAAGAAAAAAAAGGCGTGAGCTAGGGAACTACCACACCAGTGGCAAACAACCACCCGGTACCAAAGTCATATATTCGATCCATAAAGGGAAATATATAGTGATTAGTTTCTTAGAAGATTAAGGTAATGTTTGGTTAAACAAAATGACTAAACGTTAAGTGATTTAATGATCTCAATATATAAATCATAGAGTGCGTGAGAAATTAGTTCAGATAAACTGTTTGATAATGATTCTAAACGAGTGATCTAAGTCATAAAAAGTTTTAACCTTAAGAGTTATTTATTGCATAATTACGTATGATATATTGTTTAGTAAGACAATATATAAGAATTGGTATTAGGATACAACATTAGGTACTTAATTATTCGGAATATGTTTTAACGTTAATTCAACGGTATTTCCTATTCTCAAGTACTCTAACAAATTCTTTACTCAAAGGCACGAATCATACGCTAGATTTCAGCATCCAGCAACGTATGGTTCTATTTAACTGCAATCACATACTCTCTAACTTACTGTTGCGTATCGTGAACTTTCTCCTCATTTTACAGTATTCCCTATAGTGGTTTCAAAAGTATCATTATTGGTGATTCTATGGTCCATCTCATGAGCAAATTACACTTTCACACATACCCAAATTTGTGATGTGTTATGTTATATCGATTTTTATGTTATATCTGTATACCTAACGTACTTCAGGTACATGAGTAATTAATATTACTCTTCTAGAAGTGTTCTTATTTACCTCAAACCGTTCATTGTGCGTTTGTGATAATTTTATTCTTGAAGTTTATGAGTTTCAAAACTTCAGGCATGTTTGATGTTTTTAAGCTCAAGATTGAGTTTTAAGGGCCAATTAAGGACTTAAAAGAGTTACGACTCTTCAAGAATATGACCCGTGGTAAGAGTACATGGAGAAGAAGAATTAAAGTAGAGGATTGAAACGTCTATCTACTTGTATGTGTATTTGTATGAGTGTATTTATGCTCATCTATGAGTATGTGTATGTGGTTCTACATAGAGTTTAAATAATCTTGTACATAGATCCCTTAGATACTTTTAGTAGACCGCACTCTCTCTAATCGCACGTACGTTTGAGCTATAGTGGATCACTCTTTAATAAAACATCATAAAAGAACTACAAAGAAAGATCTATCGTAACAATAATATGTGTTGCATATAATAATTAATGTATGTGTGTAGACACACACACACATAAATATACATATACATACATACATACATACATACATGCATGTTGGCTTTAAAACGAAAATAACAACAAAAGATTTAAAGATTTCTTGCTTTATTTCGTAATTATTCAGTGTACAAATCTCTATCAGCTATTACATATATAGGGTAAGTTTGTGGCGGTTTTCTGGCGGTTTTTCATCAACAGACGGCAGCGGTTGGTGGTGGACGGCGGCTGACGGCCGTCGACGGTTACCTCCGGTGGTGGGGCTATATATACATATATTCTATTTACTAAAAATACAATATTTAAACTTATACTAATATTTGAATCAAGATTAAGTGTAACATTCTCCCCCTTAATCTTGATCATCCTGAAGTAGGTCTCTAACTCTAAGTAGTTGTCTCATGATGACGAATCTTGTTCTTGCCAATGGTTTTGTCAGTATGTCAGCCCGTTGTAAATCTCCACTGATGTATTCATTGTAATGTCATTTCTTTCGACACAGTCTCAAATGAAATGATATTTAGTATCAATGTGCTTGCTTCGTCCGCGAAATACTGGATTTTTCATGAGTGCGATTGCTGACTTGTTATCCACGTAGATCGTGATCTTTTGTTCTTCCTTTTCTGTAATCTTGCTAAGTAATCTTTTTAACCAAAGTGCTAGTGTTGCTGCTGCTGTAGCTGCAATGAATTCTGATTCGCATGAGGATAATGCTACTGTTCCTTGCTTCTGAGTGTTCCAACTAATAGGTGAATTTCCGAAGTAGAAGATTATTCCTATTGTGCCTTTTTCTTCTTATGTATTAACACCATAACTGTTGTCACTGTAACCTTGTATCTTGTTTCCTCTGTCATGTCTGTAGGTTATACCATAGTTCTTTGTTCCTTTGATGTAACGCAATATCTGTCTAATTGCTTTCATGTTTCATTCTTGAGGTTTCTGCATGAAATGGCTAAGTAACCCCACTGGATAACTTAGATCTAGTCTTGTATGTAGTAAATATTTTAGACATCCTATTATGCTTCGATATTCTATGGCGTCAACATATTCTTCTTCTATTAGTTTCGTCAGTTTTAGTCCTGGCTCCATAGGAATCTTTGCATCATTGCAATCGAGCATTCCTGCATTTCTGAGTATCTTATTTGCATAGCCAGTGATTATTAAATCATTCCTACTTCGATATTCTATGGCTTCAACATATTCTTCTTTATTGAGATTTCTCCTTCGTGTTGTATAACTTCAATACCAAGATAATAAGCGAGTAAATTGAGGTCGCTCATTTCAAACTTGTTCTTCATTTGATCCTTGAATATATCAATCTCTTTCTTTGATGTACCTGTGATTATTAAATCATCAACATATACTCCTATTAATAGAGTTGAACCTTTGTTAGTTCTTGTGTAGACTGCTTGTTCTAATGCACATTTCTGAAACTAAGTGTCTTGAGTGTCTTGTCTAATTTTGTGTACCATGCTCGTGGAGCTTGCTTTAAACCATAAAGTGCTTTTATTAGCCTGTACACTTTTCTTTTGTCTCCTTCTTTTATGAATCCTTCTGGCTGAGATACATAAACCTCTTCTTGGAATTCTCCGTGTAAGAAAGCTGATTTTACATCAAGATGATGTACTTCCCATCTATTGTATGCTGCTAGAGCCAATAATAACCGAATTGTTTCAATTCGTGTTACTGGTGCAAAAACTTCATCGTAGTCTATAATGTGTTCTTGAATGTATCCTTGGGCTACTAGTTGTGCTTTGTATTTTAATATCTTTCCATCAGCGTCTCTCTTTGTCTTATATACCCACTTTAAACCGATTGCTTTGTGCTCCTTTGGTAGTATAGTAAGTTTGTCGGTATTGTTTTTGTTGATGGAGTCTATTTCTGCATCCATTGCTTGAATCCATTTTACGTCCATTGCTGCTTCTCTAAAATTTCTTGGTTCATCTTCTAACAGCAACAATTATTCTGCTTCGTCGTAGATATCATCTAATATCTCATCTGATCTGTTGTAGACATCATTTAGAGGTCTATAACCTCTTATAGATGTATGATCAATTCTTTCTTGTTCTGCAGAATCTGGTGAATCTGGAGTATTGGGAATTTCATCATTGATGTTATTGATGTCTGGTGTGACATCATCATTAGAGATGTACTAATCTTCTTGAGTTTTATTTTCTATAGTGAAATCAATTCATTCTGGTTCGTCTAAATCATAATCTTCGGTGTATTCTTCCCAATTCCATGTTTCATTCTCCTTGAACCTTACGTCCCAACTGGTGTGAATCTTCTTCTTTGTTGGATCAAATAACCGATATGCCTTTGATCCTGGTTCACTACCCAAATATACCATGCGTATACTTTTATCATCCAACTTCGTCAAGTGTTGTGATGGTATTTTTGCATATGCAATGCATCCGAAAATCCTGAGATGATGAAGAATTGGTTTTCTTCTTTTCAGTGCTTCATATGGAGTGATATCCTCAAGTGATTTTGTTGGCGTACAATTCAGTATCAGTATGATGTGTCTAACTGCTTCTGCCCAAAAATTCTGAGGTATATTCGTTGCTTTCATCATGCATTTTGTTGTTGAAAGTACTGTTCTATTCCTTCATTCCACGACTCACATTTTGTTGCGGTGAGTAAGGTGCAATTAATTGCCTTGCGATGCCATTGTCTTTGCAATATTGTAAGAATTCTTTTGATGTGAATTCTCCTTCTGTCTGTTCTGAAAATCTTCATTTTGACTCCTAGTTCATTCTCCACCCTTTGTTTGAATTCCTTGAAGATCTCAAAAGCTTGATATTTTGAATCTAGAAAATATTCCCACATATACCTTGAATAGTCATCTACTAACAAGAATATATATATCTTTTACCCGAAGGAGTAGGCGGTGATATAGGACCACATAAGTCTCCATAAACTAACTCCAAAGGTTTCTCCGATCTTGACTTTGCCTGTTGTGGGAAAGGTGCTCTGCTTTGTTTTCCAATTAAACAAATATCACAAATATTTGTTGTATTCTTGATGGGTGGTATACCATAAACCAATTCCTTCGAGTTGATTTTCTTCATTGAGTCGAAATTCAAGTGACCCAATCTTGCATGCCATAACCAGTCTTTATCATGTAGATTGGCTAGTAAACAAACTGGTTTACCGATGTTCAAGTTTGCCTTGTATAATCGATTCTTCGATCGCGTAACTCTTAGTAGAATGTTATTGCTTGAGTCGTATAACAATAACAGATCTTCTTCCATAACTATCTTGCAACCATTTTCTGTCAATTGTCCAAGACTTAATATATTACTTTTAGATTTGGAATGTAATATACCTAGGAGATAATCCTCTATTCTTTATTTTTGCACTCCAGTATTTTGGAACCTTTTCCTCTGATTTTTACATATGATCCATCTATAAATCGTACGTTTCTTGAGATTTTTTCGTCAATCTCTTTGAAGGGATCATTGATTCCCGTCATGTGGTTGCTGACACTATTGTCTAGGTACCAAAGACTCTCGTCTTTTGTGGACATCTTGTTTAAAACAAGATTTTCCTTTTCTTTTAATAAAACTGTCTGATGTTCTTCAACTGTTGCCATTAGCAGTGTTGGTTCCAAATCTTCCTCAATAAGATTTGACAACTCCTTTTCTTGTACTTTCTGTGAACAATTCCTCAAATAGTGTCCATACTTGTTGCAGTTATAACATTGTACTTTACTCATATCAGGAGTAAATTTCTTCAACCTGTTATCAGTTTCCTTTTGAAACTGTTTTGTGAGGGTTTTCTATACTTCCTCTGATCTGAAATTGTTGTCCCCTCGTCCTTGTGAGTGGTTAATTTTGCCACGTCCATGTCCTATGAAAGATTGCCTTCGATCTTCTTGTCGTGTGAACATCAAGCCTTCTTGTGTGTCCGTAGATTTTCCTTTCTTGAATTTTAATCTTTCTTCGAATGTCTTCGGTCTTCCAATTGCTTCGTCTAAATACATAATATTCAGATCTGAGAATTGTTCAATGAATGCAACAATCTAAAGAAATCTATTTAGTACGACATTTAGTAATTTCCATACAAGAGTATAATCCTCATATGTTAAACCCAAGCTTGCTACTTTGTTGATAATACTCGTCAATTTTGTAGTAAATAAATCCATCGCTTCATTTTCTTTTATCGGTAACAACTCAAAATCTGATTTGAGTGTTTGTAAGTTTGCCTGTTGAACACTACTGACACCAACGTATTTTGTTCTTAAGGCTTCCCAAATTGCTTTTGCTGTCTTGTATTTAGATACAAGAAGTAACTGTTATTCTAGCAATGTTTGATAAATATAGGCAATTGCATTCTTGTCTATATTTTCATCGACTTCTTCTGTTGATTGATATTCAATTGCTTCCCATAACTGATTTGCTTCTAATATAACTTGCATCCGAATTGCTCAAGTTGTGTAATTTGTTGATTTTAACATCGGACATTTGAAATGGGTTGAAAACCTAAATTCTTTCTCCCTTTTTCACTATCTTCGCTTTCAGACATATTTATAGATTTTTTTTAAATAAAAGATAACCTTAATAAAATAATAAAAGGTCTTTCGATAAAAAAGTTTAATGATTGTTTTTTAAAAAAATATAACAATTAAATAAAAGATTTTTAATTAATTTTAAAAAACTTTTGTGATGAACTATTTTAAAAAAAACGTAATTTGCCTTTTTTTAAATATAATTTAAAATTTTCTTTAAAAGGTTAAAAGGAAGTTTAAATAGGGGAAAAAGTAAAGGGGAAAAAACAAATTAGGGTTTCTTAACCCTTGTTTCTTTCTTCTTCAGATGAAAAACGCCCCTTGCGGCGCCTCTTGTTTTGTCGATGAGAAAAACTGGCCGGTGCCTCCATTCTTCGATTTTTCGTTCTGTGGCGGTGATCGATGATATTCTTATGTTTTCCTTCAGTTCGAACGGTAGTTTGTCACCACCGTATGATTCGTTCTTCTGGTTTGTTCCTCCGACGAGGTATGTCTCCCTTTTTTCGATAGGGTGCCGGAATGGCGGTTGTTTCCTTCAACAGCCGCCCCTGGATATTCAAATGTTGGATTTTTCCGGTGAGTTCTCCGATGATCTCAGTAGATGATGAAACTTTGGTTCTCAACCAAAGCTCTAATACTAAATGTTGGCTTAAAAACGAAAATAACAACAAAAAAATCAAAGATTTCTTGCTTTATTTCGTAATTCTGTCAGTACAAATCCCTATATGCTATTACATATATAAGGATGAGGATAACGGTTTTCCGGCGGTTTTTGCGGCGGTTCTCCATCAACTAACGGCGGCGGCTGGCGGCGGCGGACAGTAGTTGTCTCCGTGGTGGGACTGTGTAGGGACGAGATCAAATAAAAAGGAAATTAAAGTAAAAAGTGTAAAAGGGATGATTAATGATAATTTTTTAGTATATACATCAACTGATAATTGTTAGTTTATCATTTTTATTGATTAAAACTAGTTATTCGTCGATTTCTTTTTGATGAATCCAACATATTCATCACTTTTTAGATTAAAGCATTTTGTTATTCCAAAATTTTGGTTTCAAAATCTGTATTTGAAAATTTCTTTTGCTCTGTAAAAAGTGATGAATATGTTGGATTCATCAAAAATAAATCGATAAAAAAACTAGTTTTAATCAATAAAAAAGATTTTTATTGTTGCATCTTACCCTTTTTACTATAAAATCCTTTTTATTTGATCAATACCATATATATATATATATATATATATATATATATATGCATTTAAGAGGATCATAATACACCAATCAATCTCTCTCACACTCCATCTATCTTTCCTCTTTTGTTTTTTCCCTTTTTTTAAGGGTGAGATGATTTCTAGGGGAATCTTTTTTAAAAAATTTGTTTCTTGAAGACAACACTTATGAATTTGTCTAGGCCTCAAAATCGTGCCTTAGTATCCCTTCCTAATATATTTTAAGGTTTATTATGATGTATTATTTGTTTGTCTATTTTTTATATCTTTTTTTAGTGTGACATGATGCCTCCACCTATAACTTTCTTGTTGTTTTATGGATTAAAAATAATAAGAAATTTATAATTTATAATGTTTTAATAGTCAACCTATTCAGGACAATGATGATTAAGATATTGGAGGTAATTTTAAGGCAAGGGATATCAGTGATTGGTATCTGACAGAGATGATCAGTTCACATCAAGGTTTTGGGGTAAATTTCACAAGGAGCTGGGTATGAGAGTCAATCTCAGTACGGCATACCATCCGTAAACTGATGGTTAAAGTGAAATAACTATTCAAACGCTGGAAGATATGTTACGAGCTTGCGTAATAGACTTTGGCGGAAGTTGGGGTCTATATTTACCTTTGACGGAGTTCTCATATAATAACAATTATCATTTAAGTACCGGTATGTCCTCGTATGAAATGTTGTATGGGCGAAAGTGTAGGACCCCTATTTGTTGGGACGAAGTTGGGCAGCGGAAGATGGGAAGCACAGAAGTAATCCAAAGAACCACATAATGTATTCAGCAAGTTTGAGAAGGACTAAAAAGAAACTCAGAGCAGACAGAAAAGTTACGTGGATAAATGAAGTTCATTACTCGAATTTCAGGTTGGAGCCTTTGCTTTGTTGAAGGTTTCCTCATGGAAAGGGGTGATACAGTTTAAAAAACGAGGAAAATTATATCCAAGATACATCGGGCCTTTCAAAGTAAGATAAAGTAGCTTATAGATTGGAATTGCCAAAGGAGTTGTCCAAGATACATAACACGTTTCACGTATCTTATTTACGGAAGTGCCTAAATAATGAAACATCATTCATACCTTTAAAGGATATCATAGTGAATGAAAAACTGAACTACATCGAGATAGCAGTTACGATACTAGAAAGGAAGGTCAAACAATTACGCAACAAGCAAGTGGGGATAGTCAAAGTACAATGGGAACATCGGAAGGGTTCAGAATGGACATGGGAACCAGTAAAAGAAACGAGGAAAAACTACCTGGCGTTGTTCGAGTGAAGATTTAAGGAACGAAATAGTACATATGTGGGGGAGAGTTGTAATACCCAATTTCAAATTAAAATAAAGGTTATAGATTATTTAGATGTAGAGTGTTAGTATTATCAAGTAACTTTATGTATTATTATTTTGTATTTACATAAAGGAATCAAAATTGCCACCTAAGAAAGAAAGAAGGGAAGGGTATTTAAGTCCAAATTTTTGCACAAACCCCTAGGGTCCAACATTGTAGCAGTTTTTGAAGATTGTTGCATTTGTGTGTGTTTTGTGTGGGAGACCGAGAGCAAAAGAGAAGAGAACAAGAGTAAATTTGCATCAAATCGACTAGGGTTTCTTTAGATTTTGTTCTGGTATGATTCTCTAGACTCTCACGAGCATTTTAGTATTGATTTCATGGTAACCCATTGAGTTTTAAATGTGGTTGGAGTTGATATTTGAGTGTTCGAGAACACGGAATAAGCCTAGATCCATTTATGTGATTTTGAATCATTGAACGTTGATAAAAACACAATTAATTATCAGGGGTTGTCCTTTTGATGTTTGAGAATTAATGCAACAAAAAGATGATCTGACCAGGTTTGGAGTGTGTTTGATTTGAGTAGAAACTGTAAGTTCGGTAATCGTGAATGTTCTTGAAGCCCTCGAATCGTAAATCACAAGAAGGGATTTGAATCGTAAAACGGGGACTAAGGATCCCAATCGTAAATTGTATATATCAGGGGGGTTGTCCTTTTGATGTTTTACTTTTGGTCCTATATGCTAATTGTTGTTAATTTTAACCATTAGTCAAAGGGATTTGAGGGAAAAGTTATTCGGTTTGTAAAAGTCGGTGGTTGCAGGAAAAATCCTACGACTGTCGTGTAACAGATTAAAATTACCGAGAGTGTTGGAGAAATCCGGCGACTGTCGTGGCCGTTGTAGCAAAATTCCGGTGACCATCGTGTAATAGACTGAAATAGAGGGAGTGTAGGGAGGGGACGGAAGGGTGATAGAAGAAAGCAGTTATTGGAGATCAAACATCACCAGTCGTAGTAGAGAGAGAATTAGGGGGAATGTCTTTTGCAGCTCTCGATGTTGGTAGAGAGAGATAGTATATTGAACATGGGTTTAGAGAAATAAATAGGAGAGGTTAGGATTTAAATTCCCAAACTACCTTTTTTTTATTGATATTCGGTAAATTAACACATATTTTAAATAAAAAATCAGGGATTTAATTATAGCCATAGATAAATGTAATCCAAAGGTTATAAATGGTTCTATAAATAAGGTTGGTTATGTACCGATTCTTGCTCATAAGTTGGGGTTGTGTTCAAACTTAAAACGCTCACCTAAGTTTATATTTATACTCTTTTACATGAATTTTACTTCGGTAAACAATTTGTTAAGAAACAACCGTAAAAGATAAATATGAAATTAAAATCTCGTTAGTAAAACTTTTCCAACTTGTATAAATATTTAAGGATACAAGCAAATAGAGTATACTAAATGCAACTCAAATCGGTCCCAAAATACAATAATGAAGATAATTAAAACATACACAATACAATAAGTCTTCTCTAAACGAAACTAGAAACATACAATAATTATCATACTCCTGAATTGATCAACAAGACATATTGAATCAAAAAACAAAGATAAAAGAAATAAGCTACTCGAAAAAACTACTACTATTCCGACTACTAGACCTTAAAACCCGATATCCGCTATCCAAAACCTTCGTCCAAATGCTAAGAGAAATAATTATAAAAAAATGCTACACGTACATAAGGTAATGTGGTGGGTTGATGGTTTTTTTGTAAATAAATACAGATAATTAAAAAGTCAACTTAT
>JAUEJL010139412.1:0-10246 GCA_032274825.1 Drosophyllum lusitanicum | reverse complement strand
TCCGACAAATTAAGATAAAAATAACCATTATTGCGGCATAACTAATACTACTTATTACAACCCATCAAATCCATCATAAATGTTCATAACAACTTATTCAACCCATGAAAGCATATTATGATCCATTTATACCATGTTATTATCATTACAACTAAATTTGACAAATTTAGATAAAAACAACTCACGTAGATTCATCATGACCAATAAAGATCCCTAATTATAACTCATTTATACGCGCATGACCCGTTACAACTCAATCCGACAAATTAAGATAAAAATAACCATTATTGCGGCATAACTAATACTACTTATTACAACCCATCAAATCCATCATGAACTATTATAGTTTATATAATATATTGAATTAATAGTCATGTGATCCATTAATAATATGTATGCAATAATAATACATATCATACTAAGTGACCCATTCATAATATATATTTTGAGTTTTATATGACCCACAATTTTATCAAAGGTGAAATAAACTAACCTCACGAGAAGATGTTACATCGTTTGTAAAAGAAGATGAACCCAGAGTACAACTACTCATTTCACCCGTCACCAAGTAACCAGGATCTGAAGTACTCCCACATCCTTCTAATCTCCCTTTCTTCTTCCCTCCTACCACCGTCTCCCAGATACCAATATCACCTAGTGGCTGTGAAGCAACATCTGATCCATATGCGTCACACATACCTTTTACATACTCTTCCTATTATATATAATAAGAAAATTACATTTTCAACATTTAGCGTTTAATAAATTAGTAATTACATGAAAACAAATTATAAGGAGATAATGAGATGTACCAACAATCTTTTCGCCTTTGGAGTAACAAACTCTGGTTCTCCGGTACCTGCAGCCACTGCTTCCCTTGATCGTTTTGTTATATGGGTGTTCAAGAAATGTTCACTATACCTCACCGGTCGACCCATTTCCTTTTCCTACAAAATTAGTAAGTTAAAAATAAGTTAAACTCAAAAAACATATTAATCATGGTGATATATTAATAAATAACACATAGATTAGTATCTTACCATGTTTAGCTTACTAACAAGAAAGCTAACAGATCCAGATGTATGTTTCCCAACCGATCCATCTACTTGGCTATTTTTGTTTTTTTGGTTTGCTTTCGACATAGCCTTCCAATTTTCTCCATTCCACTTTATTTACAAGCATAACACATTAATTGAGGTCAAGATTAGTGTTAAATTTTTCAAAAAACATTCCATAACTATAAATTGACTTGACTTTCCAATTATAGTTTTTTCATACCTTCTCTACCATAAGCACCCAATACTCGCGATTTATGCCGTCTGATTTAAAAGGGATAATGACCGACATATCATCCCCAACATTCATGCCTGCCTTTTTAGCTCTTCCAATTGCATACATTCGTTCTTTATTCATAGTATTGCGCATTCGTGCTTTCATCGATACAGCCCAAGCTTTGCGCACACTTGCCTCTGATTCACTAGGCCATTGAAAGAATTGTTGCATATAAATCATTTGTAAGTGTTATTATATCACTTAAAACCTATTTTATTAAAATATTAAAGTAAGAGTAGTTCAAAACCTTGAAACGCTCAAAAAGTCGCTCACGAGCCTTGGGTGGAATGCATTTCCATGATATCCAAGGTCCACCAAACATGGTTTTCAAATTTTCAGTAATTTGACACACGGGTGCAATACTTCAAAATCTACAGATGAAACAAAGTCATTACGATTAATACTTTATAATTATTTTGTAAACCAATATTAAAAACTTTTTAAAAAATATACATACCGGTTCCCAACAACTACAAGCACCAGTTTTTCCGATGAAAAAGGAGGGTTAGATGCTTGCTAGCTAGCATTCGACCCTCGTACACCTTGTAATGAGTCCAAGTCAAATTCAGCATTATCATGATCATGATTATCATCATGGTCGTCATCATCATCATCAATGCCGAAAGGAAGTAGTAGAATAGATGTACTCGACAAATTTTCTCTAGAATCACCTCTACCTCTACCTCTACCTCTGCCTCCACCTCTAGAGGCCTCAAAAAGTGGTTGAACAGATTGCGTAGCCAAATTCTCTCCGGACATACTACTTCCACCGTTACCGAAACTCAATCCACCTCTAGAGCCTCTACCACCACCTCTGCCTAGGGGATTGGTACTGTCAACAACCTCGTTAGGGGTACGTCTTGCGATACTGCGTCCCATGATAAGTATTCACCTGAAATTAAAGATGCATTAAATAATTAGTAAAAAAATGAATATCATTACAAAATTTTAACTTAATAATAATATTAAATATAAACTATACTATGGACAACATATTCGACACCTAATTAAAAATTCAAAACTAATTACATTTCATCAGAAGAATGGTCAGACAAAATAAGCTCGGGTTCGTCATCCGACTCTTCATTATCTTCAAACTCTTCTTCCTCGTCATTAGATTCATCTTCTATATATGTATTGTTACCAACTTCTTGTATTTCATTATCTGTGACATGTAGGTTCAACAACCACATCCGTATTTGTTGCAAAGGTAACTTTCATTCTCCTGAAAGAAATGTTCACCATCCACATTATCATCATCATCAACTTCACTAACACTTTCTGCTATTTCATAAATGCCCCTAGGAGTAGTCTTAACAACAGCCTGCCAATCCTTCAAATCTTTGGTCATAGAAGGATATGGTATATAATAAACTTGAACTGCTTGTGATGCAAGAACATATGGGTCGTTAGTGCAACCTTCAGACTTGTATTTGATATCAACCAAATTATGTTTAGGGTCAGCTTTGACCCTTTTACAGAATCAAACCAATGACACTTGAATAATATAACAACACATCGGCCTAACTTGCTATGATATTCGACCTCTGACCTCCTTTAACAATCCATGGTAGTCAGACTCATTCTCATCGTAACATGACCCTTTTACACATATGCCACTATTATGTGTGACTCGTCCTTCACCATGTGCTACAGTGTGGAACTTGTAACCATTCACAAAATATCCCTTATGGCATTGGACATAACGAAGCGGTTCTTTTGCTATATCTTTCAAATGTTCAATGTTAGAAAATGACCCTCGCATAACCTACAAAAACAAGGAAACATGTGTTATATTTATTGTAATAGTAAATTAGTTGGTAACATAATAATTTTCTTTATGTGTATGCTTACTTGTTTCTCAAACCACGTAGCAAAATGTTGATCTCTATAGATATCAAGTGTTTCTTCTGTAACACTTGGTTCATGCCGTCGGATCGTTGCATCAAAATGCTTTATGAAAGGGTAAACCTCTTCACAATTAAGCAAGATATAAGTATGAATCTTGTGCATTTCATCGTCACTCAGTTCTCTACGTATACCACTCTTATCAAATAATCTTCAAGATGGAACTTTGAATATGCTTAATCGAGTATCGGTCCTTGAAGAACTACGAATATTTGGAGCAAAATTTCGAGGCTCACGATTCAACCTTGTTTCCACTGTTGGGTCGTAATAAAGGGAGCAATAAGTAGAAAGTTCATTTACAAGATAAGACTCAACAATAGATCCCTCAACCCTTACCTTGTTTCAGACAGTTTTTTTTAGTGAGCCCAATTTCCTAAATAGTTGTTCGAAAAAACATTAGTAAAAAACATAACTATATATGGATATAATTATTAGCTAGGTTTCAATAATTACCTCTCATATAGATACATCCATCTATATTGCACTGGACCACCAATGATCGCTTCATGAGTCAAATGTATGACAATGTGTTCCATTAAATCAAAGAATGCAGGCGGGAATACTTTTTCAAGTTTGCAAATAGTTTCAACAACACTTATTTGCAACCTTTTCAAGTCATCAATATGTAACACCCTTGAGCATATTACACGAAAAAATGTGCATAACTCGGTTATTGCATCCCATATTTGATTTGGTATCATCCCTTTTAAAGCAATAGGAAGCAACCGTTGCATAAAAACATGACAATCATGACTTTTGAAACTGTAAAAGCTATAATCATCTTGGTTTACACATGATCCTATGTTGGAAGCATAACCGTCTAGGAATTTAACATCTTTTAGCCATTTACATACTTTTTGTACTTGAGCTTTGCTCAAAGTGTATGATGCTTTCGGTTTCATGACTTTATTATTTGCACCATGCCAAGTATGCAATTCCGGACAATTGCAATACAATTCTAAATCTGCCCTTGACTTAATATTGTCCTTAGTCTTTGGAGTGTCCATGACAGTGTGAAAGAGATTCTCAAACACATTCTTCTCAATATGCATTACATCAAGGTTGTGTCGAATTAATAATGTTCCCCAATAAGGTAGCTCCCAAAAAATGCTTCGTTTTACCCAATTATGGTTGATCCCAAAACCAACAGGTTTCTTTCGCTTCTTATCATATGGTTTACCTTCGTAAACAGTTTCAAAATTTCTAATTTGTTCCCATATTTGAGCACCAGTTAACTCAGGAAGTGGACAAGCCAAGTGTTCTAATCCATTAGCCATGAATCAGTATTTATCTTTCCGAAATTTGTGTCCACTGTTTAGAAATCTTCTATGATAGTCAAACCAACATGGTTTCCCTCCGTTTTGTAATTGAAAAGAGTTTGTATTTCCCATGCAATACGGACAAGCTAACCTGCCGTGAGTGCTCCAACCTGACAGCATTGCATAAGTAGGGAAGTCACTAACTGTCCACAACAACACAGCTCTCATTTGGAAATTATTTCTACGATGAGCATCAAAAGTAAGAACTCCATCCTTGTATAGCATTTTTAACTCATCAATTAGAGGTTTTAGAAACACGTCTATGTTTTGACCTGGGCTCTTTTTTCCGGGAATAACAAGTGCAAGTTTTACATATGTCTCTTTCAAACACATCCAAGGAGGCAAGTTATAAACGGTAAGAAAGACGGGCCATAGTGAATAAGGATTTGAATTTGAGCTATTTGGATTGAAACCATCTGTCCATAAACCAAGACGAATGTTACGGATCTCACTAGCAAACTCTTTATCGATCGAGTCGAAATGCTTCCATGCAACTCCATCACTTGGATGTACCATGGCACCTGGTTGTGACCGATGATCATAGTGCCAAGTCATCTGTTTAGCGGTCTTTTTCGACATAAAAAGCCTTTGAAGTCTTGGTGCAATTGGCATGTACGTCAAAACCAAGTTAGGGACCTTAGATTGATGACCAGTCTTGTAACGAGATTCACCGCACACTAAACAATTGCTTAAAACATTATGTTCATTATGGAATAACATGTATCTTAATTTTTGGTAAACTTAGTTTTTTCAAACTCTTCCTTGTCTCATAAAAGTTCCCAACTAGTTTTTCATCGTCAGGTAACATATCTTTAATGATAGGAAGTATTTTATTATAGGTAGTATCGGGTACGTTACATTCTGATTTCCAACTCAATAGCCTCGAGGCAGCTTCTAATTTTGACCACCTTTGACACCCATCATATAAAGGTTCATCAGCCTCTTGTAACATCTCATAAAATCCCTTGGCAGCTGGATTTGGATCTTGTTCTTCCGAAATATTGTTATATGAGTAGTTATAATTATCAAGACCCATTGCATCCAATACCATCTTAGCGCAGCCATCCACATCATCGTCGTAATACTCCATGTTATTAGAAGATTGATCCACATGTTGAAACTGTACTTTTGGTTCACCATGTTCTTCTCAAGTTGTGTAGCCACGCAAGAACCCTTTTGACATTACGTGAAGCCGAACATCATCCTTAGATTTGTAGGGAATATTTTTGCATCTAGAACATGGACATTTAATACGCAGTTCTAGGCTACCATCCACAGGAACTCTCTCAACAAATGCCTCATTAGAATAAGCAAATTCCAAAAACTCATCTAATTTGTTGCAAAAATCAAGAGACAAATATCCCATACTATCGGTTCTCTTATACATCCAACTCCTATCATGACTCGTCGACATAACTATCAAGTTGAAGAACTGGTGAGAAAGACGTCAAAAACATTAATATTAATTATTGTTTAAACATTAATATTGATTAAATTAAAAGAAAATTCAAGACTTTATATTCAAAATTAAAAAATAAATAATAATTGAATTAATATTATAAAGACGATATGGTTATTTCAAGTTAATAAATGGTATCAACTATTTAATTAAAAAATAAATAATAATTGAGATTGTCACATACTCTGATCAACTATTATCATTGTGAAAAACATTATCTGCATGCAACGAACAAAAAGAAATTTCATCCTTGTAGTTTCAACTCCTTTAAGCCAATAACTAATCAATGACTTTTTTATATGCAAAGGGCTTGTGTGGCTGTGTAAGTGTAGTATAATGTGTTCTTCATTGCAGCTTCTAATCCCTTTTAGTTTCTGAAAATCTAATCATGACATGTTTTAAGCAGGAACATATGGGTCGTTAGTGCAGACAGACAGAAACATATACCTGAAGCAAATTGATATAGTATAACTTATTTTGATCAAAAGATACTAATTACCTAACAAATTGATAAAATTCTATACATAAACCTGAAGCAACAATCATAAGACTAATAAGAGTATACAGTGCAGACAGACAGAAACATATAGGTGTTGCTCAGTGATGATGTTATTTTGCTTAATTTTCCATGTAGTAGTAATGTGCTGTAAGGGTATATAAGTGTGTCTTAATTGTGGGACATGTATGGTACCTTAAGTTTCTAACTGAATGAAATGAAAGTTTCCTCTCATAAAAAAAGTTTACCATGAGGGAGTTCAACCAGCATATAACAGCAATATAAGCAGAAAAACTGTAAACCATCCCTCCCAAACCTCAACAAATCCAAAAAAATAAAAAGAAAAAATTAGCAATCTCTAAAAAACATAAGCAGGGGAATGAACACCAACTGATCCAAAAACTTTGAGGCTCAACAGGGATTTCCTAAGCAAAGAAATGGAAATACAACATATATACACTCTTCCCATCACTTATTAATTTATTTTTATTATTACTTTTTTTTTGAAAAGCAAAGATATATACTACTAAAAGTCTCAAAGATTGAGACTACAAAGTACAATAAGATCCTTACATCAATCTTGAAAAAATGTATATCAAAGGATTTATTTAAACAATTTGCACACTAAATCTATGCTCAAATGTACGTTATTGGTGCTGTTCATGCAAAAATTACATTCCAAACTACACATATTATAATCAATCTGATGCATTATTTTTTGCTTTGTTGATTGGGTTCTGTTTGCTATCAAATATGTATTTGATTAATTTGTTACTGCAGTAAAATAAAAGTTGCAGGACTATCATCATTATTCATCAACCACCAGGATGTTGTTCCATATGCTTTGAAAATGTAGAGGTATCATGTCTGTCCAAAACTTTTTTCTATTGCAAACACAATTTTTATCAAGTTATTTTTAATGTGAATGTATTGACTTGATGAAGAACTAATGTCAAACTTGCATGTAATTGAATGAAAACATAACATTAAGTATATTGACTGTTTTATTTATTTAACGGGTTTGAGTGAGGCAACATGTTGTGTCTATTTTATCTAATTGAGTTAATAGGTTGAGTCTAATTAACTGCTTTTTTTATCTAATTGACTTTTTTAAGTATATTGTTTTGTTTATTTAATAGATCAGTGTGGGTGAGGTAACGGTTCGTGTCTGTTACTTGTTTGTCTTTTGGTTCTTGTAAATTGAAAATTGCAGTTCTGCGAACAAGTCCCACATGTATGTTTTGGTCTAAGATTTGTAGGAATTCAGTGTTCTTGATTGAATTGTGAGCTTGATTAATCAATGTAACAAATGTCACAGTAGCACCAACACAAATGTGATGTTATCTGTATTAAATTTATTGTATGGAGAGAAATTAAGAGAGAAGAGTTATTGTATGGATTATTATTTTGAATATCATTCATTTTTTAAATTTATTAACCGACTTGTAGTGATAATAAATTTATTGTATGGTATTTTTTTGTAGTGATAATAAAGATAGAAAAGCATGGGTTCCCTTTAGACCTCCCAAAATTGCAAGAGGCAGCATGATGGTCTAACTTTGAAGCTGCTAACACCTCAAGAAGTAAAACTCATAAAATGGCGCTTGCCAACTACAGATTTATATTTCAATGTAAATAAATAGGTCATTTTTTCCCATTCAATATCTATAAAAAAACAAGTAAATCAGAATCCACTTGAGCTCACAGGTAGATGAAATATATAATCGAGGGATTAGATGGAAAACCTTGAGGGCTTTGTGAATTCTTGAATCTCACAGGTAGAATCCTTAGCACACCATCACCAAATTAAGAAGCAAGACTGCCACTTCAACAAAGAAAATCAGAATCCACCGGTCATAAATCAATTTTCGTAGCAGATCAAGAACTCAACATATTAGTAACATTACTACACCAAATTAAGAAGCAAGACCAGCCTTCAAAAAATCTAAATCACTCAACAAATTAGTAACACTACTACAATTGGGTATAATAGTTCGAGATAACCAAAAAGGACCGACATAAAAGAAAACTAACAATGAAAACTTGTAAGAAAACAAGTTAAACAAGACAAGATGAAACTTGATTTATCAAAGTGATTAACACTTATCAAAAGATTTTTTTTATCAATTATATAATTACACACAAATAAATTAATAATCAGATTTGATTATTAAGTTTGATTGCTTGGAGCTAGGGGGCTCATGTTATTTGAGTGGGGCCTGAGAATTTCAAAGCCAACATCCACATTTAATTTTTCCAAATGCATTTCAGCCTTTCCCCCACTATTAACACTCGACCAGAATTTAGTAAAGATAATCCTAATACATACCTAATCAACATAAAAACCTAATAAACCATTAAAAACCCAATCATCCATCAAAACCCCACACATCATAAAAACCCAATCGGCCATCTAAAAACTAAAAACTACTAAAATCCAAATCGGCCATAAAAAAACCCAAAGCTGCATCCTAATCAGCATACATAGTTCAGAATCGAAAAGATGAGAGAAATAGAGATAGAGTTACGTACTTACACAGAGCTTATGAGGAAAAACGGGAATCAGAGTTGTGGTGTTCGGTGGTCGCCAGTCGGCGCTCGCTGTGGTGGTCGGCGGTCGGCGTCGTTACGGTGGTCAATGGTCGGCGGTGGGCAGTACGTGGTCAACAGAAAACGTAATTGTACGTAACCCAGGAACACTTTTGATGTTAGAGAGAAAAATTAGGTTACGGGAATGAGGAAAATGAGGGCTAGTTGTAAAATTAGGGGAAAATTTTCGGAAAAATAAGAGGGAAAATGAAGCGGGAAAGGGAAGGTATTTTAGTATTAATTTTTTTAATAAAAAATTGTCAATTTCTTTTTTCTTTTAATTTGTTTTAATGATACAATTTTTAAAAAAGTTATGAAAGTGTTGGAACATGAAGGAAATTAAAAAATTTAGATTATAATTATCGCTTTTTAAATATTATTTAAATAGGTTTTCTAGATTTTAGAGAAATTTGTTTGTGATTTTCCTTACAAATCATTTAAAATGAATAATAGCAGGGATAAGGGTAACTTAACAATTTGAGTTTAGAGAAAGACCGAGAATCAAAGAAAGACAAGTCGAGATAGACTAACTTATAAACTGATTTCCTAATTTGAACCTTGTGTGACTTTAATTGAACAAAGTTGACCTTGATTCACTAATTTGGTCCAATTATAATATTCATTGACCAATGTTGACCATTTGTGAGCATGGTTTGGTTATCGGTCAAAACGAAACTATTAACCAAATGTTCGGTTATGGTTATAGTGTGTGTTTGTGTGATCAACATTTGATTGAACATAAGTAGTAATCGACTAGATGTCACTATCTCACTTATTGGACATGATTTAATTATTCAAACGAAATTGAAACATGGTTGACCAAATTCTTGTCATGTTCACATATGTAAATAAAATATAACTTTCATTGATCATTGTTCATGATTGAATAAAATAGTACCATGACTGGCATGTTGACTCTCATTAACTTGTTTGAACCTTTACATGATATTGAATGAATGATGTTGACCTTGATTCAGTGATTTGAACCAAGTAAAATTTTGGTTAACCAGAGTTGATCATAATTAACCTATTTCATTCTAAGTTTGACTAAACCACAAATATGATCGTAATTCATCTATTTGTATCTTTAGTATTACATTGAATGTATAATGTTAACTTTGATTCACTAATTTGAACCAAGTA
>JAUEJL010139401.1:0-10857 GCA_032274825.1 Drosophyllum lusitanicum | reverse complement strand
CGGTGGTGGCTGACGGCGGTTTAGATCGGGTGGCTTGCGGCCGACGGCGGTTCAGATCTGGGTTCTCGCTGTGGCTGTTTCAAATCGGGTCTCCTTTGTTGCTGTTGAGAAGGGTTGCTTGGAGACGTGGCCGGAGAGATGCAGGTGGCCGGCGGTTAGGGCGCAGATCTAGCAGACCCGCGGCAAGCAGATGTAGAGACGGATGCAGAAAACCGTGGCCGGAGAGATGTAGGTGGCCGGCGGTGGCCGGCGCCGGTGCAGAGAGAGAAAGAGTGCTTTTGAAAATTTTTAAAACTGAGAGAGGTGGGAGTGTGGGGGGGACGGTTGAACAAAATAGAGGGGAGAGGAGAGATAAAGGGGAGAGAGAGGGGGAGATAGGAGAGAGAAGGGAGTAATTACTTTATTGCCCTTTATTTAATTAAATTTAATTATTAAAATTGTTTTTAATTACTAAAATGCCATCAAGAATTATAACCCTTGATTAAATGATCAAATGGCCCAGAATGCTTCTCGCGCTTTTCGCAAATAAAATCCTTTTCGCATGAACTCTTCTCTCTCTCTCTCTCTCCAAACGTCAGACGGATACATGTCATTAACTATAACGTTACGCAATAAATATCCAAACATCGGGACATTACCTTTTGAGGGCCGGAGATTGGTTTTGTGAGTGAGGAGATAGGAGAAGGTGGTGATGGTGGTGGCGTGTCTTACGTCGCCGACGAGGATGGGAGGCAGAAGCAGAGACAGAAAAAGAGCTTAGGGTGGTCCAGGTGGTGATTGTTGTAGGTGACCATTATGGAGTTGGGGGTGGTGGTGGGTGATGGATTTGTTGCAGGTGATGGTGATGGATGAGTTTGTGGTTGGTGATGGAGCTCTTGCAGCTAGTGATGGTGGTTGCCGGCAGAGAGAGTAATGGAGAAAGGCTAAGAGGGGGAGATAAAGGGGTAGGTAAGATAGAGAGGGGAGGTATTGCAATATACAAAAGGATTTTTTTTAATTATTTTTTTTCTAAAATGATTAAATTAATATAAAATCAATGAAGAAATAAAAGAAAGTGAATAAAATAATTAGATAAGGGCAATTTAGGCAATTCAAGTTTGAGATGGACTAAAAGTGCAATGAAGTCGGTCAATAGGGACCGTAACTTTTTAGACTCGGATACCAAACCCGTAATTTTGACAAAACCAAAAGGATCAAATTAAAATGTAATTAACTCATTTTCTTTTCAAACTTCAAATTGACATCTTTTGCTTAACGTTAGCTTTTTACCTTTAAAATGTTGCATTAATACATTATCATGACACATTGTTAGATTCATAGACGTCAAGCTGAGTCTTCAACCAAAACAAATCAAAAGCTAGGCGAATCCTTAGAACTTGCAGCTGCATGCATGTGGATTTCTTTGCGATTTTGCTCAAGATTCAAGCCACATTGAGCGCCATTGATTCTTGCATAACAAAGACTCAACATGTACTAATATTTAGTAAACATTAATTCATATATTATCAAAAAAAGAATACTATTTGAGAAAGGATTCAAATGACAGTTGTTGAAAAATATCTATATGTAACACCATCATATCTATCTCACCTTAAAATGATGAAATCAATTCAAATCTTTTAACAAAATCTGTCTTCCAACCTTCTTCCAGATAAATTTCACCATTTCATGACAGTACCGGCCCGCATTGATACGTACGTACCAACGATTATCTAAAGGAAAAGTACAAGTCCAAATGTGTAAGGTACTACTAGTTCATGCATGCAAGTTAAAATGCAAAGTAGAGGAGACAGTGGGATATATTTGTTAGGTAGATAGTTTTTGAAAGCAGAAGAAACTTAACGTAGGACTTGTTTTGTTCCATTTTAATTTCTAGCTTAGTTGTTTAGTCATTCACTTATTCGTATGATTAGTATTTATATGAATGTAATGTTGTGCTTTGGAAATTAAGGAATAAGAAAAGTGTTTTAGTTGCTCTTGTTTCTTAGTTTATATTTCTTGAGAGATTAGCCATCTTGAATGGGCTTCTATCATGTATCCACCTATCATTGTATTCCAAAAAATCATCACTTAATTATGTGCATTACTAATGCTTCCAAGTTTAAAGTACACACCATTAATCATGGAGTTTAGAATAGTATTTATCAAATCCAAACCCTAGTTTTAGAATATAACCACAGGTCTTTTTTTGCAGCATTTGCATTCTCAATTGCTACGAAGAACTTTGTTAGACAAGCAAGTGTATAAGAATCAGGTTCGACACCCATATACTACAAGAAAACAGCTTATTAGCGACGGATTTTAGAGACATCTGAGATCCATCACTAAGTAGCAATAGATTATACACAAATTAGTGACGGATTCTAGTTAAAAAATTAATTTTTAAAATATGTAATACTTTTGTTGCAATTCGTAGCAAATTAGCGAGAAAACAATTTTGTCTCTAAAATTGTAGTTAATTAGTGACAAATTAGCAATGGCTTATGCAGTTATGCATATGTACCATTTTCGTCACTAATCTCTTACAAATTAGCCACAGACATAGTCTTTCTCTAAACTGTAGCTAATTAGCAATAAATTAGCGATGGTTATAGAATATAATAATTATTCATTATATATTAACTAAACTCGTCACAAATCTGTTGCAAATTGGAGATAGATTAGCGATGGTTTGTGAGTATCTAATACTTTCTTCCTAATCTGTCGCGATTTAGAGACAAACATAATCCGTCTCTGACCTGCAGCTAATTTGCGACGGATTAGCGACGGTTTATGAAATTAGTCACTAATCCGTGGCAAACTGTAACTAGTTAGCAACATAATAGCGACGGTCTAAGAGTACGATAATTAAGTATCTAGCTTTTCCATTTCTAAGGTAATGCAAATTAGCCATGGGGATCATCCCTAAGCTGAGCTAATAAGCATCATATTTGCAACGATTTTTTGAAATGTAATAATTATTTATTAAATATTTACTATGTTCGTCACCTAATCTGTATCAAATTAGTCATAGAAAAATTCTTCTCTAATTGATGAGTTATGGTCAAGAATGGTCAATCAAAGTTGAACTCGGTTAAAATATATAAAATGTGATCAAGATTCGGTCATTTATGGTCAAACTTTGTTAAAGTTGGTCAATGAAAGTGACACATAGCTCAAATAGGTGAATTACGATCGTATTTAGTAGTTACAGTCAAACTTGCAATAAAATAAGTGAATTATGATTGGTATTGCTAAATCGAGATTCTACTTGGTTATAATTAGTGAATCAAGGTCAACATCGCCCTTACAATGTCATGCAAAGGTTCAACTCAGTAAATTACGATCATATTTGGTGATTACAATCAAAGTTATAAAAATTGTTATAAAAATTAACACACATGTCTCTTTATGTCTCTCCTCACTCATTCTCCTTCTGTTGGGGAGATAATTACATTATCCCAATAATCAAATCCGTCTATTGAAATACATAGGAATTGATGATAACAAAACCATACATTGTTTTCAAACATGTGTTGTTTGAATCAGACTTAAAGAATTCCTAAGTATAAAGTACCTGGTGAGGATCAACTAAGTACTAAGTATTAGCCGAAGGACAACAACCAATGACAACCGAGAAGAAAAGACCAAGTGTAGAAGACCATCAGCTGAGGAATTACAACGATCAGCTGATCAATAACGTTGATCAGCTGAGCGCTTACAACCATTAGCTAAAGGATTACTCTGATCAGCTCAGTAGTGAAATTGATCAGCTGAGTCAACAAATTGATCAGTTGAGACCATTTCACATCAGCTAAGTAGACTTTACAACACAGGTCTTCGTTTTCTATAAGATTATCACTCTGAATGATCAGCTGAGCATCTTTGATCAATTGATCATCTAGGTTGATTAGCTTATACTTCTCCAAAGTCTAACCGTTTGTTAGTTGAGCATTTCTATGATCACCTGAGCATCTGTTATCAACTGAGTCCTTATATTGATCATCTGATTATCCTACCGGTAGGCTGAGCACACTTACAGTTGCAATTTAGTACATTTTGTTAGCTAACTCATGAAAAATGTTATATCAACTCACTGTTTACTTTGTATTTATTCTTGAGTCATGGCAGAACATGTGCTGTTCTTTTATGCCTTTAGATTTGTCTTTGTAAAAGTTTCAAGCACTTTTTGGATCAAGTGCAAGACAAAAATGATCGATCTTATCCTCTGAAAAGTGAGAAAGATACTTTTGAAGAAAAAGATCTCGAAGATTTGTTTCAAGAATCAAGTATGGCCGGCAACTCTATACTTGGTAAAGTCAAATCAAAGAAAATATGGCGGTTGATAAAAGAACAATCATGAAAAAAGAAGTTTTAACTTCCAAGACAAAAAGTGTAGGATTTAATATTATTATAATGTGAGTGGGCAGCATCATGCCATAAAAGTATACTTACTTTACGTAATACTTGATTAAAGTAAGTTTACTTTTCAACCCACTAACTTTATAATTATAATATTATTTTCCTTATCCCTTTTGTCTTCTTCTCTCCTTTGCAAACCGGAAGCCAAGCTGTCTATATATATTCATGCATGTTAGACATTGTAACGCCCCAATTTTTAAAATATTTTAAAGTTATAAATAAAAGTCTTTTGGAAATAAAATACTTATTATACAAACACGCGGAAGCATCAAAGGTAGTTTTGAACCCTCAGGTTCATACAAAAGCTTGGAAATCAAATATTTACAGTAAAAGACGTTTCACAAAACACAACCAGGCGTTGAGTTTCAAAACACAGTTTTCTTCATACAAATAACAACCGTCAAACTGGGGCCTTGCCTTTGGAGTTGTCACGCCCTGCAAAACAATGTTAAGCTAATAACCCACGAGAGGTTACTGAGAAGACTAAACTGCATAAACATATACGAATGCCACAACCGGTCTTATGGATACAGTACTGCACCATCTTAGCATCCGCCAAGAAGGCTAAAACACTGAATGTAGCTCCTACTGCCTGAAGCAGCATGCTACCCACACAAAATGAGCCTCTGATCAATAATACACATTGCAATGCAACACACATTTCACAAATATGAATCAGAGTTTAGAAAACTTACCTCAACGATTGTACCACACAGATAAATGCCAGATAACTCAGAATAATTCAAACAGTAATTCCTACATGAATACATATAATCATGATATCAAAACATAATAAAACTCAGCACTTAACAAACGGAACAGGGCACCTACACGGGCCGTGTAGCCCTACACGGGCCGTGTAGCCCTACACGGGCCGTGTTCCTTGCACCCTACACGACCTGACCCGGCCACATGGCCAGTGTTGGCCACGTCACCTACACGGGCCGTGTACACCTAATGCTACACGACCATGTACACCAACATGGCCATGTGCCGACAAAACACCTACACGGGCCATGTACCACTACACGGGTCGTGTACTTCGAACACTACACGACCATGTACACCAACATGGCCGTGTGCCAACACTCTACACGGGCCGTGTATCCTTACACGGGCCGTGTACCCTACAGATCCAGCCAACAGTTCTTCCTTTCAGACGCTGTTTTGGCCACAAATCCAATCCAAACTCAATAGAAACATGCTATGGGTGTTTTCCTACACCCCATATCGTAAATAAACACACCCTAAACAATAGAGATTACTTCTAACATGATTCACCATTGAATCATGTAACCAAACTCATAAAACTTCAAGAAAATGGTTTTAGATCTTACCTCAAGCTTGTGCTTTGCTATGATCAGATGTAACCACTCGTATCTAGCTATTCTTGATCCAAAACTTCAGAGAGAATTGGCTGGAACTTAAGCTACGTGAACTAGTTTGGTGAATTATGAGGGGTTTGACTCTTTGAGAGTCAAATCTAAATATATATAGATCTTTGAGAATTGACACAACAAGTCGCTCAACTTTTCATTTTACATTTTGACAACTTTAACCCCTCAAGTTTCTACACACCGCCTAACCTCAATTAGGAATTATCAAAACACGTCATTTATTAAAATTACTACTTAAAGGAAATTTCCGAACCTTGGATGTTACAAAGATGAAATGTAGTGAGGATGTTACTCAATTAGGAATTATCAAAACCGGTTCACCACCATTGTCATATTGCAATTAGAGTTTTTTGGGTCACCGTTCTCCCCCCCCCCCCCTCTCTCTCACACACAAACAAACACACCTCTACCTCCTTTCATATTAGGGTCAGTTCATGTGATTTTTCAGAAATTTGTGTAACATTTTAGATCTTGTTCTTGATTTGCAATTGTAGATCTTGTTCTTGATTTGCAATTGTAGATCTTGTTCTTGACCTTGCTTTGATTTAGTGGTGGCCGACCGTGTAGAGTGTTATGTAAAGGAACACGAGTTGTGTACATGTACACAGGCAGTGTTCAGCCCTTTTATGGCATAGGCCATCTAGGAAGACTTTAAAACGTATATGGTCATGTTACACAGGCCGTGTAAGACAACATGGGTTTTGTAGGGTTAGAGTTTAACACCGGTATGGCATGGCTTGTGTAACCGTGTATATTGACCATGTAGTATAAACATGGCCCGTGTTCTAGGCGATGTAGAGTACTGACAGAGTTTCAATTGAACAGTTTGAGATCTTAATTGGAGTATAAATTCATGTAGGTGATCGTTTTTTAGTATTCGCTCATTATTTTTTATTAAGACGTCATCTAATTTTTAAGGTGAGTTACACGATCTTATTAACAAACTAGCTGCATATGTATTTTATGTATATAGAGTGTTGTTAATGATATGATGACAATATGATAATTACATGAGATACGATGATGGGATGACCACATGACCGGCATCCTTAGCCTGAGTGGCAATTTAATAGATAGAGCGATTTAATTACGAGGTAGTACTACTCTAATGTTGGTTTAGACACTTACAAGTGATTTTTTTTAGGTACATAGAGTGTTGTTAATGATATGATGGCAATATGATAATTACACGAGATACGAAGATGGGATGACCGCATGAGCGGCATCCTTAGCCTGAGTGGCAATTTAACATATAGAGTGATTTAATTACGAGGTAGTAGTACTCTAATGTTGGATGCTTACAAACTTACACTCTGTCTAACTCCAATCTGAAGAAGGAAACAAGATAAAGAAGACAAAATAACAAGGGATTCCGTTAGAAAGTTCAAATTAACCTACTTAATAAAAGAGATAATGACGAAATAAATCTCTATACTATAGTTAAGTACACAACAAGGCATAAAGAATAATAACACAGGCATAAAGAATGTTAACAACCCCCGCAAACTCAAGTAGGAAAAGAGTGAATTAAATTGAGTTTGGAGATGAAAACTTGAAGTCGACCATCGACCAGGAAGATGAGTTTTAGTAAAGATATTAGCTGTTTGATTTGTAACTGAGATAAGTAGAAGTTTAATCATTTTATCAACCACATGTTGTCTAACAAAATGGCAGTCAATCTTAATGTGTTTTGTGCGCTCTTGGAAGACATTGTTGTGATAAATCTGGAAGACACTTATATTTTCACACCAAAGAGGGGTAGGATGCCAAATCAGTTCTTGAGTAGTATGGGCAAGAGCCCAAAATTTTGCTTGAGTGTTGGATCGGGTAGTACTGTTTTTTACTCTGCCATGAAATAAGAGAACAACTTAGAAAGAAACAGTAACAAGTGGTGGAGCTCCGATCCATCAGATCACCATCTCAATCCGCGTTAGAGTATCCTTTAGGGTAGGAGCCGATGAAAAGAATAGACCATGAAACATAGTACCCTTGAGATATATAAGGATATGAAGAACATCAGCATAGTGATCAGAGCAAGAAGAAACCATGAATTGACTAATAGTATGCACAAAATAAGACAGATCCGGATTAGTAACCGCAATATATACCAAGGAGCTACCAACGGACAATATATATGAGGATCTCTAAGAGGAGTTCAAACACCATGTACGAGATGCAGAATGTTTTCTAAAGGTGTAGATGCGACCTTACTGTCTGTTATACCCACTCTAGATAGAAGGTCTGATATATACTTTTTTTTTACAGAGATAGATTCCAAAAGAATCAGAGAACTTGAAGACCAAGAAAGTAAAGCAGTGTTCCAAGGTCTTTCATCTCAATACAAGGACTAAGAGACTACTTGAGACTTTGAATTCATGTAACATCATTACAAGTAATAACCATATCATCCACATAGAGTAGTAGAAGAATAGGACCATTCGAAGTGACATGTGTGAACAACCCAGTGTCATAATGACTAGAAGAGATGTAACACCCCAATTTTTATAAAACATTATTAAAATAAGTTGTGAAATAAAAGAGGAGGAAAATGAGTAAAAGTTATAAATTATTGAATGGTTTGAATTGATGATTCCAAATATATCTCTGTTTAGATTTTCGTGTATCATATGGATGAGTTATAAGTTGAAAAGGAGAGTAGGATACCCGCTAAATTGGGGACCACCACCTTGGAGGCGGCAGCCCCCTTCCCTTCCCTTCTTACCTTCTTCTTCTCATTTTGACTTCTTCTTTCTTGAGCCTTCTTGATTCCTTTTCACACACAAACACAAATATTTAATTCACATAATTTGGATCTGAGATTGATGATCAACAAGAGAGATAAACATATTCTGATTGAGGGAATCAAGATTGAAGATTCTAAGTAATTATCTTATTTGTGTTTTGAGATATGGATTGATTTATTGAGTTTAATTGGTGATTTAAGATCAAAGGATGTTTATATGATGTTTAAAATGGTTATTGGTTGTTATGGAGTGATTAAAAAGTGTTAGAAATGATATAAATATTGATTAAATTGATTCTTTCCGGCGAGTTGTTGTTGAAAAATTGTAGAACACGGGTCGTGTAGAAGAGGGTAGGCTATGTAGGAAGCCGTGTAGGCTGAACACAGGCCGTGTAGGTTGAGAGAGGCCGTGTAGGTCCAACACAGCCCTTGTAAGTTGACACAGGCCGTGTAGGTCAACACAAGCCATGTTAGAGGTCATGTAGGCCTCTATCAAAGTATAAGTTTGGTTTTATGTCTTATACAAGATGTATGATTGTTATACTATCTATACTTGGGTCTTATGGGACTTTAGAAAAAGACGAGAGGAGACAATGGAAGCTATAGACACTCACCTCAACCTGGTACTTAGTGATATTAATTATTTGTGATTGTACGTGTTCGATACCAGAATGAGATTATTATTATGCTATGGACACTCACCTCAACTTGGTACTTAGAGATATTAATTATTTGTTAAACATACAATATGAGAGAATATAATAGACTATGTCTATATATATATATATTCAATAATAGAGAAAAGAGAAGGGTTTAGTTTACCAAAATGTATCCAACTTGTCACATTTTGCTATTGTGTGTATCGAACTTTAGAAGTTTCTATTGTGAGTATCGAATATTTAATTTGTCGATATTGTATGTATTAAACTTTCTATTGTATGCACTAAGCTTATAAATTTTTTTCTTATTTATGTATCCAAAATATATACAATAACAACAAATTAAAAGTTTGATACACACAATAGCAAAACGTGACAAGTTGAATACATTCTGGTGAACTAAACCCTATAACAAATGGTGTAATACTCGTACGATGCTAGAGTACATAAATAAAACTTTATATTAAAAAAATTAAAACACCATATAAAATTAAGATCTTAACAAAAAATAGATTTTGTTTTACATATACGTAAATTATTTGAGTATAGTTTATTATTTAATTTAACTATAATTCAAAACACAAGATAACATCCAATTTAAAAATTCATGCAATAATAACCTTAACTTTTATTCGGGAAAATATTAGTTTAAAAATAAGAAAGCTTAAATAAATCAAATCATTATATAAAATTTCAAGCTATAAGGTAGTTGCAAAACCCACTTACTTGACGGTTATTATTTCAACTCCGCTGTCTGGTAATTATGTTGTGTTATAGGTATTGGGTAGTTAAGAGTAAACGTCATAATCAAAAAACCGAATCTTAACTCATTGGAAATTGCAGATTAGTTTTTCCAATACTTTATAAACATTAGAGCACCATTGTAGTAATTTTTTTTGTTATCAAGGTATTTTTTAAGTTTGTTATTATCATCATTCCTTTTTCTAGTTTTGAATTCAAAAATATAAAAATATAGTTTTTTTAAAACATTGTATTATGATAAAATTTATATCGAAACATAAATAAAAATGAAACAGTCACAATTATATAATAATGTTTACTCTAAATAAAATATATTTTTAAATGAAATTCATAAACAATAAAAATACTATTTTCATAAAACCCCCTAATAATATGTCATCATTTTAATTTTAGAATTTCTCTCTCACTAATCAATTAATCATCCCCTTTGTTTCCTAAAATGGCTAACAAATTAAGAGTTTCTTATGTTAAAATACTTAAGCCATAAATTTTGAGTTGGGCACAAATCTTAAGTAGAAGCGGGTGACCTGTCTTCTTAATTGGATTTCATGTCATTTGAAAGCATTCTTCAATGAAACTCGAATTCCTCATTTAACTATTATCGCAAATATGTTTGGCAATTTTCAACAACAACTATCGGATCTCATGTCAATTCTTAAATTCTAATTCCACTAACAACTATTTTGAGTTGGTCATGGATTCCATGTCATTCAAAATCATCTTTAATGAAACATTAATTCTGTTGGACTATCTTCAGCAACAACTATCGGATCTCAGGTAAATTCCTAATTTCTATTCCCATCAACAACTATTGACGCTAGGGGTGAGCACGGTTCAAAAACCGGACCGGACCGAAAAAGACCGGACCGGACCGAAACCCGAAATCTATAAAAAA
>JAUEJL010139390.1:0-10857 GCA_032274825.1 Drosophyllum lusitanicum | reverse complement strand
CAACGCATCACAGCGCATCGCAACGCCTCACACCGCATCATGGAAAACGCATCGCATCACATACGGGATGCGTTTGAAGCAACGCCTCGCAACGCTTCGCGCATCAGAACGCCTCAGGCGTGCTTTTTTAAACCAAGATGATGAGCTTACCAGAGCTTGTAAGTTCTCAAATCTTTTAATAGCAGTGACATTCCTTGGAAGTGAAGTGAGTGGCCATGGAGACACTATTAGAGCGTCTTTCCTATTAGGTAGTGCCTGCAGGCAGTAAAATTATATTTAATAAAACAGCATATTCCTAGATCATTCCAAGGTTTTGAAGTATATTATGTTGTGGTGAAGCACAATTTACTACTTATGCAAAATTTCTGAATAGATTTGACCGTTTCTAGACTGATTCATTTAAAAAAAACAACTTTACTTAGATGTTTAGGATACAAAAGTCTTACCTGCCATAACTCTTCGGTAACAAAAGGCATAAATGGATGGAGTAATTTTAATATGTTCTCAAAAACATATAAAAGAACAGCCTGGGATGTAGAAGCAAGTGCCTTATCTTCAGACTGATAAAGATGTGCTTTACTTGCTTCAATATACCTACAAGAGAAGCATAAAATAAACTACCACCTAAAGAATCTTGAAACAGGTGACTAAGTTAGACCTTTGAATGGGTCGAATTTGGACCAAATCGAGTAATAATATGATAAGATCCATCATCCATGACCCAACTTAATGGATCATAATCTGACCCATAAGCTAATTGACCTGAAATGACCCTTGACACAACTAATCTAAATAGATGAATTGTGTCCTGGTTTGGCCCGTTAATTTGTTGAAGATAGTAACATGTGAGTCCAGAATTCAATAAATGCAATTGCTTAATAACATAAAACAAAGAAAAACAGGACGTACCAATCAGCAAAATCAGCCCAAAAGAAATCATATGTTTCTCTTGCGATATCATTGAAGAAGAACTTGTCATAACTTGTTGTGGCTGCATCAACAAGTATGTGCAATTTTGAAACCTGCATATAATATATAAATATATAGAGAGAAAAGTCAATCAATAACCAAAATACAATAACAATAAAAGTAACAATATTACTAAGAATAATGTTAATATAAATAGTTATTGCATATACTTCCTTAGAAATTCATCTTACCACCCAATGCTCCGGTAAAGGCAGCCCAAGCAGATGCTCTTCCTTATCAAACTAATAAAGTGATTAATTTTATTAATACCAATAAAAAAGTAGCAAAAAGGGCATGGTCAAAGTAAATTATGGTGAAAGAACCTTATGGGCCAGCAAATTTTCCCAAGCTGATCCATCGCTTCGATTAGGTAAATTTTGCAGTACAAACTTGCCAGCATTCCATAATTTGTTGGTGAATGCCTTATTAGATGTCAGTCTCTCAGTTGATAAATTTAGATCCTGAAATCAAGCAAAGAGGAATTAGTTTGTTATGGAGGTAGTGAAACATTGAAACACATAAGAAACCAATATTAGAAAGTAATATTAGAAAAAATATATTTTAAGTGAATGACAAACCTGACCCACAGTTCCTAAAGCAAGTGTAAAGCGCAAAGCATCAGTGCCAAACTCTTTGATAGTATCTAAGGGATCTATGACGTTTCCCAATGTTTTTGACATTTTTCGTCCCTGAAACAGTTTCAATAAATATATACAGTTGGAAATTGATTTATACAAATAAATATGCATCATCTTGGATAAACAAATTACAAATATAAGAACCAGTGAATGCAAGCAGCGAATTTTATCTTTTGAAGAACAGTCTTTATCACTCATGCTAAATGACTTCTATGGGCAAATGGCTGAATTACTCTAAGCAGTCAAAAAGTAGAAATATATATTAAATCTTCCATTTTGATCCCCTCCCTTAATTTCATTTTCATTTCAGACCCTAGAACCTTTTTGTGAATGATAAGAATCAAAGCAGAAATTCTTATTGAAATAATGAAAGAAAATAAGAACGATAGTTCCTACAATTTGAAAAGTAAGGATCTCCCAAAATTCTGAAGACTCAAAACATGGATAACAAAAACCCTTAACCCTAAGACCCTAATTAAATTAAAAAAACTTCCTAGACTTACCTAAAAGGCTAAAATCTTAACTTAGCCAACAAGTAATCTTGATTAACAAGCCATTATAGTGTACGAAAACTAATTGCTTATAAGACAACTAAATTGATATTAACTAAGCCAATGTAGTTTAATAAATTACCACACACCCCTTTATTTGTAGGCTCGTTGTATCAGTAAACTGATCTAGTATTCTAGTTTATGAAATATATAAATAAAATACATACGTTTTAAAACAAAATACATCATTAAAAAGCTTTCACCAAGACATATTACGATTACTCCAACATCGAAAATTAGAAAACCATTACCATATAATCTTTGTATTCTCTTTCATTTTCTTAAATTTATAACTGTATGTGTATATAAATTACCTTGTTAAATTAATTTTAAATGATCTTTTTTTTACATCTTCAAATGGCCTTTCATAAAAAATTAATTTTAAATTATCTCTATTACTTTTTCTTAAAGTAAACACATCATTATTAATATACAAATTGCATTTTGAAAGAATAGAAATATGAAAATACCTAACATAACCTTTTTACTTTTGTTTGTTTTTGCGTATCAGCGTATGTTTGGGATAAAAGAAGATAATATGGTAATAATATCATCGTTTCCATTGGAGGAGATTTTGTAAAGATAGGTTGAGGAGGGTTATATAAAATAATTCAAAGAGATCAGGTTTTGTTTAGAAATATTTAACTATAAATAGTAAATGTTAACAAAAAAATATTTATAAAAAAACTAGTGGGATGGTTTACGCATTTTAAGGGATTTGTAACGATAGGTTTGTGATAAATAAAAGTTGGTGCATAGGGGATGCCATTAGAGTGAATAGATTTACAGAAAGCAAGGGGAATGAATTTAGATATCAATTGTAATATAAGCTCCTATAAACTGGATACTATTTTATTAGTGTATAATACTCACTTGAGAATCCCGAATAAGTCCATGCAGATACACATGTGTAAACGGGGCAGACCCGGTGAACTCGATGCCCATCATCACCATACGGGCCACCCAGAAGAACAATATGTCGTGCCTGTTCAAATATAGCAAAAAGTATAAATTCTTAGTTCACCAAGCACTGGAACATGCCTACTCTCCCTAGAAGAGAAAGGTGCTCACAAACCACAACTCTTAGTTGTATGTATGTATTTACATATGTACACCCACACACACACACACACACACACACATAACGTCTAAGCTTGATAACCACAAAAAAACTTGAGAACTAGGGAACCAATTTGGGCCCTTAGGTCAAAAAATAAAGGGCCGAGTTTAAAATGGTTCATATGTGAATTAACCCATGTAAATGTGCACGCCTTAATTCACACATGAACATGCCTCATACATATGTGAATGTCTCAATTCACATGTAATCTTGACCCTTTACTTTTTTATCTAAGGATCCACATTGGTTCTCTAGTTGTTAAGTTTTTATTGGTTCTTAAATGAACCATCCTCATTATATGTGTGTGAGTATTAGCACCTTAATAGTTACATCCATATATATAAACACTTACCTATCACAAATAAGACTCAAAATAACTCGATAAGAGCTCAAGATGAGACATCATAAGCTAGAGTTCAGCTCATTACATATGTTGAGCTCGGATCAAACTCAGTATAAGCTCGACTCAAACAAGTTCAATTTGAGCTCATGTTGCTTGATAAAGACTCGACTTGTTAGAAGCACTACTAGGGACACCTTATAGCAAGATAAACTAAGGCATATTTTGATTAAAAAAAATCCTGATCAAAAAAAGTCAATATATAAAATAATGATGGATCCATCCATGTAACAGAAAAAACCAAAGTCTTATATTGATCTGCCAAACAAATAGGAAATGAAAGACACAGAAATTCATACCCTGTTTCAAGAACTGATGTTGGATAGAACCGCCTAAAATCCTCAGCAGACACATCAGGCCATCCTAAAGTACTGAAGGGCCATAAAGAACTACAAAAACACCATTAAGGTATGTTTATAATCATTTCAGAATGGCCACAGTATGTATTACAAAAAAAGACATAATTAAAATTGAACAGAAGAATAAAGTGTAAACAATACAAGACTCGGCTTTTTCTTCCATAAAACAAAAACAGTCACTTTTCAAATCTTTATAAAGGTTTATCATCTAAACAAAACCTTGAAAACCAAGTGTCAAGAACATCTGGATCTTGGTAAATCTCCACATTTTTTCCATATTTTTGTTGAGCTTGTTTAAAAGCTTCATCTTCACTCTTAGCAACTATATAATCTTCTTCACAGTCTTTGCCTACAATATACCAAACAGGAATTCTGTGTCCCCACCACAGTTGTCTGCTAATACACCAATCCTTTATATTTGATAGCCAATGATTATATATCTGGAGTGCCAAAAAAAACTTCATATAAGCTACAGTGGAAAGCTCCAATCTGAATGTGAATGTGAAATACAAATTTAACCTTTTTTTTGTAACTTTAAGTCAAAAGATATTATACATACCTTCTCAAATCTTTCCGGCAAAATGGTCAGTTCTCCTTTTTTCACTGCCTCAAGGGCCTTCTCAGCCAAAGGCTCCATGGTCACAAACCATTGTTTGCTCACCAGGGGCTCTATGATCTAATTGCAGGACGGATTAGAGATTAATAGGGGTGTACGAGTCGATCCAAGTCACAAGCTACTAAAAATTGACTCGGAAAATAATCAAAATCGGCTCGGTTTAAGTCGAACCAAGCTTGTGCCCTTTTACATTTTTGCCCTTTGTGTATCTTTATATTTACATAATCATCATACTATCTAACCGAGTTTCGTCAAGACAAGCTCAAAGTATCGAGTTGAGTAATGCTAAACTTGATTAATATTATTATTTAATATACTAATACTTGTAATAGAGTAAGCTGAGCTCCAAAGTATTGGTTAGTTGATCATGCAACTCGAGATTGAAAATAAAGGTTCGATCAAGCTTGAGTCAAATTTTGAGCTTCTAGTTTTCTAATTGAGTCTAGTTCGAGCTTCACGCTGTGTCAACTTGATTACAGCACTAGAAATTAACATAAACCAAAAATCTGGTGAATGAACAGTAAGAGCAACTCACTTCGCCACCTCGTTGAGAACGAGGAACTCTTGACGTGTGAGATTCTGTCTTGACAGCTAAGCCTGTTTCTTCAAGTTCTGACCACAATTTCTTCCGTGCCTCAAAACGATCAAGCCCGCTGATTCAACATGTGTGATATCGATGAAGAAGCCAGCAAAAGAACCCATGAAAACTCATTATTTTTCAACATGTTTAAATAAAAATAAAAAATTACAACACACCTATATAACCCAGCAACCTCGTTCAGTGTCCCATCCTTGTTCATGACATTAAGTATTGGTAGACCAAGTTTTCTAGCAAGAAGGTAATCATTGTGATCATGCCCAGGGCTTATTTTTAAAACACCCGTTCCAAAATCTTTATCTACATACTGCCATACAAGGAAAAATGAATTCTATTAGAACAACTTTATGCACTTTTTTAAATGAAAGAAGAAAAAAGACGGAATGTGAATATATCATTAATTCATTATCTTCTCCTTTCTAAAATATACAAAAAAGCGACATCTTTAGTACCTTGTCAGCAATAATCGGAACATGGCGACCAAAAGTCATCGGAACAATGGCTGATTTTCCAATATATTTAGCATATCTTTCATCCTGTAAAGTTAGTAGTATAAATAAATGATTATAGATAGGAATGCAATACATGAACATTTATTAAGCAAGAAGTTATACCTCAGGATGCACTGCAATAGCCGTATCACCAAATAAAGTTTCTGGCCGTGTTGTTGCAATTGTTAGATAGTCACTCCTATAAGGTAATTCATAGGTCACTTATTAATGAATATTAAAATTACTGACTTTTTAAACAAGCAAAAAAAACGTTTAAAGTGAAATTAAATACTAGCTGATTACCTAGAACCACCAGCAACACGATACTTGATATGATATAAAGTACCAGGTTCTTCAGAATATTCTACTTCCTAAAAAGGCATTGATTGTCATGTAAATTTTGAAACTTGAAAACAGAAAATATGTGGACGATAGCTCTTAAGTGATGGAATATACCAAGTCAGAAACTGCAGTCTGCAAATTTGGTGACCAGTTGACCATGTAAGATCCTGCAAGAAATCAAATAAAGCATGATGCAACAAAAAATAAAAAATAATAAAAATAAACAAATCATCGTAAGGATAAAATGGATTTGGTAAAAAAATTCATATATATATATTTAATAATGGTCAGAGAAGAGAAGTCAATGGATATTGTCAATTCTGTGTTCACTATACACTACACAACTGGAAAATAACTTGTCTACATGCCTTGATAGATAAGCCCTTTCTCGTGAAGCTTAATAAACGCCTCAATAACAGCTCCTGCAATGATTAAGAATATGATTAAAGTTATGTTGCTGAGAAAACATGTAGAGTCTGAAAACAATCTTTGAACCAGCTAGTAGGACATTCAACAACAAAAAGATTCGACATTATCACGAGACATAAGAAATGAAAATAAAAGTCAAAACACTTTTTATTGTAGTCAAGATTAAAACATAGTTGTCAAATTATGGACGTTACAAATTGATAGAAAATTGTCTTACGACTTAGCTGCTCATCAAGTGTGAAATGCTCTCTATTCCAATCACAAGAAGCACCAAGTCGCCTTATTTGATTTGTAATGGTTCCCCCATACCTTCAGATAAATCCAATCATTAGAAAATAGAGATATTGATAACTTAACAAGTATATCATTCGACTATGATCATGGTAAAAAGTTGAAATTTATCTAATTAAATTATTAAACAGTAACGAAGTATACAAGAAAGATGCTTGTCAAAAAGATTCACATAAAAAGTAAATAACTTGGCCAAAATAAAACTTGGCTCAAGTATATGTTTAGCAATATCCTGAAGAACACAAATGTGTGAAACAGAAAAGGAGAGGGAGAGGGTACATCTGAAATATATATTTCAGGCAAAATAACTCCTAAAGAGAGAAAATTTTCAGTTTTCACAATGTGCCCTTTCTGGTTGCAATTTGAATCCTCTGAGTCCGAATAAATATGTTTTCAAACTTACATTATGCTTCCTAAATTGTTTTGAGTTTGTTGGTGGTCAAACACCCAATGGAACTCGGGCGTGACTATTTATTTCATTATCTTTTATTTTTAATGTTTACATAATCTTGCATTGGTAGCAGGTTAGTGATATGATATTAGCACTGCCCCTAGAACAATGAATTATTTGCCAGCAATATCAAAGTGTTAGAGCATATAAATTTTACATCCAAATTTTTATTTAATTTTCCCTATTCCATTTAGTTTATCATATAAGGCGTAATCTGTAATGTACCCTGTTTGTCAATCTAGCTGAAAGTTACGTATTGGACTTTAAAATATAATATACATGGCTTTGTCAATCATTCAAATCAGAAAGAAAAACAAGTATCACACAAAACTCAATTAGTTTGGTCCAACAATAAGATTACCGTGCAAGTCTTAAAAACTAATAAAACTTCAACATATAACTTACCGATACTATTTGCGAAAATAAAGATTCAAGAACAGGAACACATGCATGCAAACTCGCCCAGAAAAAGAAAGAAAAGAAGAATCAACATTTCTGCATTAACTTTACAGACTAAGATAGTGCACAATTCGTCATTGAAAAAAGAAAAAGCAAGTGAAAATGAAATACTCTGTAATGTTAAAGGACAATTCATTCATTTTTTAAATGTACTATAAATGCTTTCAAAAAATATTTTGATCAAATTATTGAGATGGGCAATTACGTATCACATGAGAATTATAGAATAAGGAAACTAAAAAGCCATATTAAAATTTATAGTTGGATTTTTCTACCACCTGCCACATTAAGCCTACTCATCGCATTAAAACAAACATCGAAGCACACTGGCCAAATATTCCAAATTGAAGGTTTGAAACCAAAGCACGTGAATTTAGAAAACTGGAAAATAACAATGGGCAAAAGATCACCTATTTTGAATGCTAATCACAAGAGAGAATCAAATCAAAATAGACATACTTTTCCTTCCACTCCCAAACTCGCTTTGTGAACTCCTCTCTACCCAATTCAACCCTCTTTATTCCTTCAGAAGCCAACATTCTTTCCACAACCAACTGAAAGTAATGTTTATTCAGACAAAATTAAAAATGAACTAAGAAAACAAAAATAAAAAACAGAACACTACGGCAGATGCAGTAAATTTATATGAAACTTATACTTCAACATACAACTTTACGTAAAACACAGAAACAGTTACATCTGCATATAGACCTCACTTACCTCAACATATAGCACAACAGGATCTTATACATGTAATATCATATATTGATGATCCTTATTGGTCATTATCTTAAATATTAAACTTAAAATCTACAAATTTTAACAATGCATATAGAAATTTCTAAACAGACTCAAATTCTAATAGTCTTCTAACCCTATTGTGAAATCAGTGATTAAAATTTCAAGATACTAGGCTATATAACATGGTTTTTCACACAGAAATTTGTTAGCCAGAAAAGAGAACTCAAAAACCTAAATTTGCTCATATGCACTTAAGCTAGACCAAAGATATTTTTAACAATTCAATTCATCATTGTTAGATCATGCCCTATTTCAAAAAAGTTAAAAAGATCTATTCAGTTCCAATCTGAGAAAAAATTCAAGGGTTACGGATCCAAAATAGTAGTACTTATGTCCAAACCTGAGTTGCAATGCCGGCATGATCAGTTCCAGGAAGCCAGAGTGTAGGCCTGCCCTTCATCCGGTTGTATCTGATCATAATATCCTGTTGGACAATTGCACATATGAGTTGTCGAGCAACCATAAAGCTAAAACATTTAATATACAAGCAACATGGTTTAAAACATTTAATATACTAGCAACATGGTTACAACATGTACAACTATTGAATAATGATTTCTTGCTCCTAAAATGAATGTTTAAATTAGATTGAATGAATGATTTAGCAAGCATTTATCCAACCTCAAGAGTCACAAACATAGCATGCCCCATGTGCAATGATCCAGTCACGTTTGGAGGGGGCATCGTAACAACAAAAGGTTCACTTCCCCGTTCGAAGTTTGGCTTAAAATACCCTTGGGAATCCCACCTAAAAGCAATTAATTGATATTGAACTCTTAATGATGAATTATGGTGTGAATAATTTCAAATGCAACATCTCGTAACATGAAATGGTTGTACGTTTAAGATAATAAGAGGATCATTTCGTCAGTAGTTTAAAAGAACAATGTGAATTACAAGCGAAAAGCACATAAAACACAAATTATCAGAAGAAATACCAGTTGTAAATCCGTTCCTCGGAAGTGAAGTCAAAAGACTTCGCGATCTCGGGTGAAGTAAAAACGCCATTGTCTGACGCAGCAGCTGAAAATTCCAATTAACTAAGAACAATTACATACAAACTAGCACATTATGAAGCACAAACATACTGAAATTCTACGAGAACAAACAGCTATCAAATTTGATGGAGGAAACAATGATTACCTGCTACAAACAATGGTCTAAGAATTCGAAGATGAAATCGAGATAAAGGGACACTAGGACGGCGATGGGAGAAGAGAACAGGATTGAGTTTGTATAAAGAGGAAGGAGATAACAGGTAGGTATTAGAGAACGCCATTGAATCAAAACCCCAGCCCTTGCAAGGCTATCAGGGGTTTAGAGGCCGTTTGGGATTGCGTTTTTTTTTTTTTCTTAAATATCAATTTATCTTATTCTCATATTTTAATATTAATATTAACTAATTAATTTAGTGAATTTACTCTTATTTTCTATTTTTTTATAAACAAATATAAGCAATCAGTTACACAAACTTAAAACCCTACTTTAACCTAACACAAAATAGGTTAACATGAACCTGACTCGAAACTAAAATGAGTAAAACAAAAGGTCAATATGAACATGACACGAAAAAATAACTTCAAAATGACATAATTTACTCTATTTTATTAAATAAAAAGGCATTTATTAAAAGTAAAATCATATAAAAATCTAAGTAAAAAGATGAAAATTTAAAATGAAACAAAGTTTGAAGTTAGAACCAAAATTATCAGTCAAACGAAACTGAAATACTCAAAAATCAAAATATCAATATATTCTATTTATGAATTGTGCGACCTACTTTTAGACTTGAATCCAACCCGTAAAATAGGCCGAGTCAAGACTCGAAAGACAGTTTTATATGTAACTTTTTTCTCAAATATTGGAATAACCTGAAAATCTGAATTGTATCCTCGAAAACACAAATTGGATTTTTTCCCGTAATATAGGTCGACAAGAAACATAACCTAAACCAAACACGAATTGAAAAAACATGAATCGTACCTGACATGAAGTTGACTTGGGTCAACACGAAAGGAACATAACCCATTTAATATAAACATGATCCAAAATATCAAACTTAATATAAGAGTTGCTTTTAAGGAAAAAAAAGTAGATTTAGCATTTGTTATTTTATTGCCCAAATACCTAAGAGCATCTACAATCTATACTACTCCCAAAGAGTTTAATGGATTGTCACATCAGCATTTCACTATCTATACAACTTTATTATTTAACCTCCACACTCCATTAAACTCTACATAGTTTAATGAATTTTCACATCAGCATTATATATATATATATATATATATATATATATATAAAAAAACACACACAAAAAAATAAATAAAAATAAATATATA
>JAUEJL010139379.1:0-10858 GCA_032274825.1 Drosophyllum lusitanicum | reverse complement strand
ATGATTCAGAATGCACTTTAAGGTAGAATGATTCAGCAGCATTATGCTGAATCATTCAGCACAGTCTTCATTCAGAGACAGCAATCAAACACGCTGAATGCTGAATGATTCAACATTTAGCGCTGAATGGTTTCATTAAGCAGCAAACAAACAGCCCCTAAGTGTCTAAGCATTTAAGCTTATTTGATAGCTATTTTTCTTATTTTAGATTTTAAGGTAGTAGCAAAAATGATGGTTGATGCAAAGCTACAATGTGACACGTTGTGAAGAAAGGCTTGTAAAGATGCGATGTTTACAAGCAAATTTTATAAATAAGAGCCCCTTTTTGGTTAACAGTCATGTAGTTGTAGGTTAGTAACGTAATCTATGAAAGGTTATAGACGAATCCATACAGTTTGATTTTGTGAAAGTCAATAGTTTTCTTGTCAAAAAAAAAAAAAAAAAAAAAAAGTGGGTCATTGCAACTTGGTTTAATGCATGCACCACAAGCACGAATGGAAGAACTCACCAAGAAATGCAAAACTGTCGTGGCTCGACAGCTTCACATACATGGTTTGATGCATTCACCGGAGTGGGTCAATGATTCACACGATGAGATCCGACGGCGGGTCACCAACACCCATGTGTTCCAATGCATTGGCCAGAGATTTTGCTCACCTTATGAATCTACTTTACACGAGCTATCTCTACCGGACGTTTCTTGGTAACCAACAGTTGGAATGGGTCACAGAGAGAATTGCGAGATCTGCGTGCACAAAGGAAGAAGATGGAGGCTAGAATCGAAGAAAGAGATACAATCTGTGTTAATGGTAAAAGAGTATTGGAGAGGGCATTTTTGTTTGCATGTCTGTTTAGTATTTTCTTTAATTTAATAAAATGAAAAATTAAACAAAAAGTTACAGCTTTAGATTGACTTGATTAAGAGGCCAAAAATTGTTCTTACTGTTTTGAAGTTAAAGACAATTCTCATTCGATCATATATTCATGCAGATATTGGAAAAAACAGGGATTATTGAGCAAGATTCCATATATTATTATAATGTTATAGCTTTAGATCAGTCAATAACATAGAATCCAAAATTGATTTAGTTGCTGCTTTCAAGGGAAATATGATAATTCAATAAACAAATATGGTCACCAATTCCATTCAATATCCAGTCCAAGCAACACTTTTGAACTTCCACAAGATAATTACAATGAATGAGGCGAACAAGTAGCAGGAGTATGTAGTGCCAGTAAAAATGGATAGACTTGCAGTTGAGATGCAAGATCTGTTTGCGTCTTGTTATAAGAAACCATTAGGATTCAAATCTTATGAATAATGTAAGATATACATGTTACCATCAATCGGATGATGTTATTATGCAGAGGCAGCACGATCTCTTTCTATCATTGATTTGATGTAAAACTCGCCTGCTTTGTATGAGGACCTCACCATAGGACCAGATGCCACGTATCGGAATCCCTACATACACAAAAAGCAAGCCACACAAGGTTTATAACATATAAATCCATGCTTATCACATAACAAAGGGTAAATGGCTTTTCTGATGTATATGTGTTTGTTTCTAGTTTTCAGGTTTAATCAATGACCTTTAAAGGATGTGGTTGTCCCATTTCCCTAAAAAAAGTGTAAAAGGAAAGACAAGAAATAGGCAATTGATATTCCTGCATTTTGATGAATGGGCCAGCCAATTTACCACATTGATGAATGGTAGTTGCGAAGTAAACCAACAACATTGGTGAAAGTACCATGTATTAACATGTAATTTTAAAGTAAAAACAGGGGCTGTTTTCCATGGCCAAAACCGTATGAAAAAGTAATGAAATTTAAGGTACGTATTACGTAATGAACAATGAAATTTATCTTTTGATGCAATAAAAGGAAATCTACCATGAAATGTACATTTCTATAGCCAGCATATTTTCAAATCGTTACCACGTAATGTAGTTTACCTCCAAAATCTAGTACAAAAGAAACGTGGCACTAATTTTCTCCAAGTAAGATGCCACATTGATTTTCAAATAAAGATATAATTAACGTCTTAATTTTTTTGACTATACATACACACACATTTATGTATATTTTAGTAGGGAACCAATCCATGCTGTAGAATGTAAAATTTTATAAAGCACAAGTGTCGAAACTACCTTCTAAGAGACCCAATTTATTTTAATGACGCTACATGAAAAATCTAGTAATCAAGTGATTTCAACCATTAAGTATTCAAGGCAAAATATGAAAAAAGAAAAGTGAACTGAAAATAAATATGAGAATATACTAAAGTCGGTAAAATAGAATTTGTACTCTCTAAAAAAATGCAAAAATGTAAAAGTAGGGTGAGGCATGCTGCAGAATAGTGGGTCTTGATCTTTTACCCATTTCACATCTACAGTGTGAATGATAACAGTTTTACTTAAAAAACTACTGCTTTGACCTTGAATAATCAAATATTCAGAATCATAATACATTAATACTTCTACTTAAAACTGCAAATTGATTGTAAATCCAAGCTTCAATAATCAATAATAGGCAGATCCAAGCATTCCCTTAGGCCTTAGTTGTATAAAAAAGAGATAGTAGTGAATTTGTTACTTAGCATTTCATGTTGTTTTTACCCTTGCCATGGTTACTAGTGATATTTGACGATAGCAACAATTTAAAACTGACAAAGGTTGGAACATACCATTTCCAGGCCCAGTAATCGATATTTCTCAAAAGCTTCTGGTGTTATATATTCAGAAACCGCCATGTGGCGCTTTGAAGGTCGCATGTACTGCCCAAAAGTCATCACATCAACACCTGCAGCTCTCACTTTCTCCATCGTATTCACTACTTGATCTGGTGTTTCCCCACAACCCAACATTATTGATGTTTTTGTAAGTGTGCCAGCTGGTGCGTAATCTTTTGCCCTCATTAAAACATCCAACGATTGCTTAAAATTAGCACGTCGATCTCTTACTGAACTCTGGAGCTCTTCAACTGTTTCGATGTTATGAGCAAATACATCCAAACCAGACTTAGCAACTTTCTCGACACACGAAACATCTCCTCGAAAATCAGGAACTGCATAATTCACGTAAAGAGATAAAATAAAATGTAACCAGAAATTATGATGGATGTGATATGCAATTTATACCCAAAGCTTCTATGAGCATAGTAGGTTTTAATATTTTCAATTTCTGCACGGTTTCAGCAAAATGACCACTTCCTTGATCCGGTAAATCATCACGGTCAACACTTGTAATTACCACGTAATCCAAACCCCAAGAAGCAATTGCCTCTGCAACATTTGAAGGTTCATTTGGGTCGGGAGGAGGTGGAGTGCGGGATGTCTTTACATTGCAGAATCTGAAGGAAAAAATAACTGTTATGATCATATTTAACTAGAAAAACTGAGTTCAAATTTAATAAAAGTTAAATCTCAACATGCAAAATCAAATCTATCATATAATATCTGAATAAGAAATTTGATCAAGTCAAGATCATGCATATACGCATAAGAACAAAAAAGAATTTATTTTATATATCAATCCAGCTATGACACATACAAATTATAAGTTTTAAACCTTAATGTTGAATATACACTCCAGAACAAAAGGTAACTGAGAGAGTATTTACTCCAAAAATCTTATTGAACTGAACAGAGGGAACTGAAAACTGATTAAAAGTTTTCTGGTCATTAACTATAGCCCGTTAAGAGTCCTATTTATAATTATAATAGAGGCCTCAAAGAACTAATTAGAAAGTGGAATACTAATTGGAGTGAAAATACACTTGTACCCTAACTTGGCTTCAAGTAGGATACCTAACAATTAAGTAGTAAAGTTACTGGTTACATATGATGAAAATTAAAAGGAAATAACAAAATAAAATGCCGAACTCCAATGGTTCCTAAACCCAAAAGAACTCTAAACTTAGGTAAAATGTAACATGTTTATAAACAAACTGATGCATATAAAATATATACAGAACACATTAAGTATGATTATCTAGTAAATGGTATGAATTAAGTGCAAGCACAACATATATAATATATTATTCATAAGTATTTAGAGGTTAATATGTAATGGGTTAAAACTTAAAAACAAATATAAACATATTCATATTCAAATTCGTATTAGAGTAATGTGGGAAGATCACTCGAACTCAAATTAATCCAACATAGATATTTTACATTTTTACCTATTATTTACTTTGACATCGGTTGATAAGCAGATTAACTTAAAAATGCTTAGCTCTCTTTTATGTATGACTACAAATATACAATATTTTCACCTTGATTGGTAAGAATTGCATGCTTCAGCCAACACAATAGGTTTATCATGAATTAATATAGCTATAAGCCTATAATCTGGTTGTCAGAACAAAGTTCTGATTAACTTTCACTTGGTTTCTAATTAAGATTAGATTAATTTTAAGATTATTTCGAAATCATTAGGACATTTTTGAAATTTATCTTCATTTATTAATATTTTTGGAACACATAACATGTCAGAGTAGACAGTAATATTCAATTTCGGTATAACTATAGGTACATTGTAGTTCCCAAGATTAATCATCAGATGATCAAGTTAAAGAAGAATACTTGAAAGTTAATTTCTTTCAATATTTGAAATAATCACCATAGACGAAATGCTTTAGAAACTTCCCTCAACTCCACAAAAACCCATGAATCTCTTTTGAACGCACATTTGACATTCCTGTGATATCAAGAATTTCAGGGACTTCTCTATTCTCCCTAGAAACTTTTGGTACTAGGATATAAACACTTTGACAACTTTCCTTTTTCCTACTTTATTGAATATGTATAAGTGTAGAAATGCCATATGCGTGCCACAATGATGCACTAGTATTTCTTAGTTCTAATAAAATACCAAATCCACAACGCGGATGAATGCATTGCACCGAATACATGTGAGTATGCAACCAGTTGTCCAGTTACATGCTTCTTAGCCCCCAAGTATTATCAAACAATTTTCAACTAAAAGCAATACCATAGCAGAAAAGTATCTGTTTAATCAGTATCAACTTCAATTTCAGTTCCCATCACTTGCTTAAATTGAACTGCTTTTATTTCTAATGTTTATCATTGTTCAAATCCCATTAACTAAGTCAAATCTACAGATTATTATTTATCCCAATTGCAATGAATTCACATTATTGGCTGACAAAAAGATAGGCAATCCTAACAACAAAAAGCTTCAATGGCCTCAATATATCTCCGATTCATAATATAGAACAACTAAATTAACACAATTAATACACAAAAATAACCATTCACCTGCATCCTCTGGTACAAGTATCTCCAAGAATCATAATAGTAGCGGTGGCGGTACCAGTTTCACCACCTGACCAACACTCTCCCAAGTTGGGGCATTTGGCTTCTTCACAAACCGTATGAAGTTTCAATTCCCTTAGCTTCTTTTTAATATGAGTGTATTTTTCCCCACCGGGAATCGATTCCTTCATCCATTTAGGCTTTGGTAATGGCTTCTTCTTGGTACCAACTTCAACAGAATACTCTTCATCGGATTGAAGGCGGATAAAGTCGTTTAAAGTCGGTGATTCGGATGCGAGACGGTGGCGGAGCTCAGTTAGGGTTTGTGGGTGTTGGATTTCAGTAGAAAAGGTTCGAGATGAGATTGATGAAAGGAGATTTGAGTTAATTAGGGCTCGAGAGAGCGTTTTGAATCGAGAATGCATCTTGCGATGAGTTCTTCGTCTCTCGAAATGAATCTCCGCTTAAAGACAATGAGGATCATACCACGTGCGATGCACGCGATTAGATGGCATGGTTATTTTGACCATACAAATAATCAAATCATAATCCTCCGGCCATCCGCCAAATAATACTTACTAGATTAATACGAGTGTTAAAATTAAATAGTAAATACAGAAATAGAATTTATTAATTCCATATATCATTATTTAATAAGTATGAGTAGAGGTATGTTTGGCTTTGGAACTGACCTGAACCGGACCGGAACCAAAAACCGAAAATGATGAAGACTTGAACTAAACTAATATAAGGGATGCGGTTCTGTTTTTCTGGTTCCGGTTAGTCTTGGTATGGAATCGGATAAGACTGAAAGTTTACTTTAATAACAAATTTCAAGAGTGAGAACCGAAATAAACCGATAATCCGTGAATATTTTTGCTATTAAAGGCAAATATGATACATTTATATTAGTTATTTTTTACCTATAAAGGTTAACTAATAACCAAACAACTAAACGGTTTAAAGTTAACACTAAAAATACTTGAAATCATAAGTGAACATGCATGCATCTTCGACACTAACATATGACCAATTAATGATAGTTCGTTGATTTTGTTCTTACAAACATTAACCATATCGTCAACGATAATAGTTCAATAACCAACCATATCACTAAAAATAATAGTTCATACTAACCAGTTTCGGTTCTAGGACCGAATTACCCGATAACCCGTGTAACCACAACCAAAAGAACAAAAAACTGAAAATGAGGTTTTGAGAAAACCGATAACCAGACCGAATACTCTAACCCGGTTTCGGTTCGGTTTTTTGGTCAAAAAGTTCATCCCAAGGTATGAGTATGAAATAGAAAGATTTAATAGAAGAAATATAAATTTTCATACGATAATGTTAAAATAATTGACAAGTCCAATCGATATAAACCAGGTGAATAAAAAAAGTTCAACAAGCTCTATAAAATAGGCGCATAACACATTCAAGATCTATGTAACATTGTAACCTCATTTTCGAAAATTCAAGTATAAAGTCGATCCAAATTGAAGGTCAATGGTCGAAGATTCAAGTCCATCACATGATTAAAAGATAATTTTAATACTTTAACACAAACAATAACAAAATAATAAAATTATTTATATTAGTTTAGTTTGCTCATTATCAAGCATGATTATCAATAATATCCAAGATTTGTTATATAAATACCTTTTAATATCTATAAATGTAAAATGTATTCTAAAATATATATTTTTTTTGGTAAGTAAATCTTACTACATTTTATCTTAAATCATTCTTTTACTAAGAACTTGAGGTATGTTTGGTAAAATTTAATTTAAATCCATTTCATTATCTTTAATTTCAAATAAATTTTAAAAATTCATTGTATATGCTACAAATCGGTTGTGAGTTTTTATAAATTTTCTTTTATTAAGTTGGCATTTGTTGTTGAACATAAGATGGATCAAACCTTTGTTTGAATATAATTGAGTTTTGGCCATTTGTTTTGGTTATGAATGTCTTGTTTTAGGGTTGGAAATCTCTTGATATCACTTGAAGAATTGCTTGCATTGGTTTAGGTGAAAATCTTCATTAGGCCATGCGTATTGGGACTCCCGGAGGGGTTTCGGGTTGTTCTAGTGGGCTCGGCTTCGGTCGGGAACACCGCTACGGCCCCCCTTCGGATTAATCTTCGGTTTCCCCAACCTGAGGTATCGGTTCCTTTTTTTATTGCGTAAGAGAGAGTAAGGAGAGGAAAATACTTGGGTTATTTAGGTTAGGCTATACTTAAGTTTCTATATGGCATTTGGATGAAGAGAGAGGAAAAAGATGAGTGCTACCCATGGTCTTACAATCATAAGTGAGTGCATTTCTTCTTAAGTGGATACTTGCGTGTCAATTCCTGATTTAAGCCATCATGTCTTGATAACTGTTTAGCAATGTGGACATTAGATTATTATGTGATATTCATATAGTACACACAACAACACCACCATTACTCACTTCCGTTTAAGCGGGTATGAGTGAGAGGCTGTTTTTCGAGAGACCTCCGACTGACGAATTTCATATATTAGTTTATGTTAATGTGATACTAATGCTCTATGGGAGATAATCTTGCTTATAAAGTTTTGAACTTTACGGCGAGACTATCACAACAAAACCTAACAATCAAATTGGCTATGAGACACGTAGATGCTTAGGTATTTTTTGTATAGATACATGTCTGGTAGTTATGATATCATTGTGGGCGTTTCTCTTACATACATATATCACATTAATAGGTCATCCTCTCACATTTATCATAAGATATGAGGTGTCATGATTTATACCATATCATCATTTGTATGAGTTTTTTGTTAATGGTAACGGGAAACAATAGTTACACATTTTGATTGTAACATGTTTTTTGTTAATTAAGGCATTGACCTCTAAATTAGTAAATTGACCTTTACGAGATCGAGAGAGAAAAAAAAGTTAATCTTGTTTAATACAAAAAAAACACATTATATTTAATTGAGTTAATTGTCAAATTCGTTATTTAACTTTGTTATTTCTTTCGATTTGATCCTTTAACTTCAAAAGTGACTAGGATAATCCTTTAAGATCGATTTTATGGCGAAAAAGGTCCTTTCCTTAGTTGACTGTTAGTCAACTATGTTAAATCAAGGGTAGTTTAGTCTTTTTATCATCTTTTCTAATTTTTTATTAACTAAAATAATATTTAATCTTCTTAAATTAAAATACATATTCTCTCATCTCAATACATACATACTCTCCCCCCTCTCACTATCTCACTCTCAATCTGCCCTTTCACTCTAGATAACCCCCCGCCCCCACCTCCACCATGTGAGCACCGCCACCGCCACTCCAACCGCCATCTTCGCTTTGTTCACTACAAACCCTAGATTTTTACCCAACTAATGTAAAAACCCTAGATCTTTAAAAACCCTATATTGACAAATCCACCACCGTTGCTCTCTTTCTTCGCCGCCGCCACCATCACCTCACTTCGCCGCCACTAGTTTCAAATCGAGTTTGTACTTCGTCGCCGTCGCCGCTGCTCACTTTCTTCGCTGCCGCCATTCAGATCTCGCTTCAAATTTGGTTAGAATTTCTTATCTAGGTTTGATTTTGTGCATGATTGATTTGGTTTGAACCAGATCTAAGTTTGATTTCAAGAACAGTAGGTTTGATTTTGTGTTTGATTATTAATTAATGTATAAAATTAGTAAAAGTTAAAAATAAAAGAATAAAATAGAAACAAAAGGGTATAATTGTCATTTTACCCTATTTTAACGGATTTGACTAATGTCTAACGTTAGAAAGGACCATCCAAACCACAAAATTGATTTTAAAGGACTATTATGGTCACTTTTAAGTTAAAAGACCAAATCGGAACAAATGAAAAAATAAAGAATGAATTTAACAATTAACTCTATTTAATTATTTATTAAGATAATGGATTTAAATGTAGAAAAAAAATGTATGTAGCTAAAATCAGCTATTTTAAATGATTTAATATTTATAAAAACACTTAAATAAGTAAATTACAAAATAACTTATATATCTCTCGGATTAATTATTTGCAAGTATGAAAACACCTTTAGATGCTAGAACCTATATTCTTTCCCCTTAAATAAATAAATAGAATATCATACATATGATCAAAGACAAAAATCTAACAAACGACCATATAATAATAATTAGGTATAATATTCTGTGTATTAGAGTAAATTACTAGAATTAATAATATGATTTTATATTTTTTTTCATTTTTCCAGGTCGCTAAGATGATCATCAAGACCAGAAACATCCATCATTCTTGAAGAAGCTTGTTTTGCCCACTTTACAATCTTCTCCGCTTCCCTGTTGATCTTCTCTTCCTCCTTCATTGCCTTTTTCATGATCTTTTTCTGTTCTTTTGTTGAAAATGATTTCAAGAACTCAGAATCATAATCACTCCCCAATGATGATGACGACCACAATCGATTCTCCTTACCCTGTTTCTTCGAAACGCTTTTCTCCTTCTTTGGAGAACACCACAAACACCCAATCCTCCGCCGTGGCGGAGACAGAGTTCCGGTGTCAGATTCCGGCGACAACGACTCACTCCATGAATCAGACTGCGATTTAGGCGAACCGGTTCCAGATTTCGATTTCAGATCTTTTTGTTTACAAAATTCAGAGTTTGAATCGGTATCTAATGAAGAATTCGGTTTCCGATTCGATTTTGTAGCTTTTTTCTCATCTCGGTGATCATCGGAATGTTCTTCCGGACTGTCAGATGATTTTTGCGAAAATTTTCTCCGATGTGTATTTGATGAAGATTTCGGTTTCCGATTCGGTTTCGTAGCTTTTTTCTCATCTCGGTACTCATCGGAATGTTCTTCCGGACTGTCGATCGGAGATGATTTTACCGAACTTTTTCTCGGATCTGGAATTTGTTCAAAATCAACAGATTTGCAAAAAGCAGGATGCGTTTTGTCACCATTCGAATCATCACCCGATCGAGGTCTGAAGGATTTAGATTTAGCAGGTTGTAATCGAGGAACGGCGGCAGAGTTGATGGTGGCGGGGAGGGATTTGAGTTTTCGGAATCGGTTTTCAAGGTGGGAAGGGAGGTTATCGGAGTTGGAGAAAGAAGAACAGTTGATGGCGGCGATTTGTTCAAGAACAGAATGATCCATAGCTTGTGAGAGAACATCTTGAACAGCTCTTTCGTCGTCACTGTCTGTCAGAAAGGAGAAATCATCCGCCATTGTTGAGTAGCAAGTGAGAGTAATTTAGGGTTTTTGGGGCATTCGAGCCCCGGCTTTAAGAGACGTGTAAAGGCCATGGAGCAACGGCTAACTCAGGATTTTGGCGTGTTATGACACTAATTTCTTGTATGGCGGTCCCACAACAATAATTCTTTCGTATTTATTACAATCACAATTTCCGTAATAATAGATATAAAAAGGGTACTAATAAAATCACCCTAAATCCTTACGTTATGGTATACCCGATCTTCATCGGGTACCATCGAGTAGCTCGGGAACATCATTTCGGGTGTCTCGGATAGGTTAATCGGGTAGGCTCATCGGGTCTCCTTACTCGACCAAGAAGATGCCAACCCCGCCCCCCCG
>JAUEJL010139368.1:0-10859 GCA_032274825.1 Drosophyllum lusitanicum | reverse complement strand
AGGTCGCCGACGATGTCGCTGTCGCTAGAGGAGGCAGCCGCTGGGAGGAGTTCGCCGTCGATGTCGCTGGAGGAGGAGTTCTCGATGGGGGAGTCGGCTGGGAAGAAAGTCGATGTTGTGTGATATGTGGCTACAATTCTCCGTGTCTTTTTTTTAATTCCCCCAAAGAATTGGTTATTGATTCTCCCAATTTCTCTCCTTGTGGTAGAGAAAAGAAAGTAGAGAATGAGAATTGAATTATTTCTCTATTTACAATTCTCACCTATAACCAAACAAGAGAATTCATTTTCATTTTCATTTCTTTATCCTTAAATCTCTCTACCAAACACACCCTAAGGGTTGCAAATATCTTAGTATCATTCCACCCGGTCTAAAGAGAAAAGAGGGTTAACATCTTGATGCAGTATTAGTGTATAACCTTGATTTATTTGATGTCTCGAAATTTGCAAGTTGTGCGAGAGTAGAAGTATATGTGATGTTGTATTAACTAACAGAGTAACAGTGTTATGTGTGAATAAAGTAACTTTTAAGATTTAAATGTGTAGATTGACTAGAACTCAATGGAGGCCATAACAACCTTTTAAAGAAGAAACAAACGCCGTGGCAAAATTTGATGTGTTGTTTGGCCATGTTAACAGTAGCCATGTGGTGTTTTGAGAAACAATATACTTTTTCATGTCGTATAGGGTATGGTCTCCCGAGTATGAATATATGTCTGGGTAGCCTATGCAAAAGATCAAGTAGCATAGAAGGGTGGGTGGTTTGTTTGTACAGGGGACACAAGTCAACCACACACACACACACACAAAACCCACCAACACACACAACGACCACCGATAGTAGTTTGCTTAATCCATTGAAGTAGTTGTTCTAACCCAATTAAACCCTGCCTTGTCTCGTTGAGTTTTTGGTGGTATTGCACGTTTGTTCTTTGTAGTTATGATGGTCGTGGACAACTTAATGTATCACCCCTTTCTTTAAATTAACTTTTCCTGTTAAGTTGGTTTTTCAAAAGATTTAAATTTATATTGAAATTCAAAGTGTAACAAGTTGATATCAGAGTTAGTATTTGGTCTCAAAGTGAACCGTCTACTTATAATAATTTCAAACATGTCGTTGGGTAACTTGGGTTAAATTAAGAGTACTTACTTGATTCGAAAGTTTATATTGCTTTTACACCGGTCGTAATGGACCTCTTCATCAACGATGACGAGCTTTCTTATTCCCCGTCACAACTCGTCAATCACTACGGTTGTTTCGTCACCTGCTCGTCATCCAACGCCTCGTCGTCGTGGTGACGAGCTATGGAGCTTGTTTCCATTTTTTTAAACATTTTTCAACCAATCATATTAATCTAATTAATATTTTGTGGGTCCATAATAGTATTGATGGTGATGTGAGAGTTAGTCTGCATGTCATGACTAGGGCCGTTTGGTCATGACTATGACATAGGTTGAAAAACTGATGTGTCAGTCAGTCATGACTACGAGTGGTCTTAGAATCGAATTTCGGAATATAAAAAGTTCATCACTCGACTCGAAATTTGAATAGATATATATACACTAGATTATTGCTCGTGTCGTGCACAGTCATTGGTATTTTATTATTTTATTTGCTTTGTTTTTTATATTATTTGTAAGTCGTAACTAAAGATAGATTAAAAACGGCGGGGATTTAAACGGGGATCCCCGTCGGGTAACCGAGGAAAACCGCGGGGAAACGGGTATCCTCGTTTAATATAAACATGTGATTAAATAAGTAATTTTCACCGCCGAGATACCCGTTAAACTAAATCTATGATTTTTCACTACGGTTATCGTCATTGTTAAGATTTTTACCACGAGTTTTAGAAAACGATTATACTAAATTACACGACATTATCGAATACAAACATATCTGAACCGAAATTAAATACTTAAAGAATTTAAATGCATCCAAAATATCAAAACCAAATAATTCAAATAAAGACAATTAAAATTAGATTGTGTGAAAGTGTATAAATATTTGTATATTTTATATTTAAAATAATTCTATGTGTGTGTGTGTGTGTGTATATATATATATATATATATATATAATATTAAATTATAATCAGGTATGTCGGGTAATCGGGAAGGGGATCATCAAACCCGTCCCAGTCCCCATCCCCGTTTAAATAATCGGGTTTCCCCATCCCGACCCGTTTATATCGGTTTTCAGTTTTTCCCATCGGTTTCTGTTTTTTTTTCATCCCTACTTTCGCTTTGATTTATCTCTGTAATCCGTTCATTTTGGTGGCGTATTTGTCGACATGTAGCTTCTTCTTGAAGCTCTGTCTTGTGTTTTGGTAGTTCTACTAAATTCCTCGATCCTAAAAAAAGAGGTACTAATAACTTCTTTTCCTAATGTTTTAATATGGCATAAGTATTTTTTTAAACGTCTATCAATAACAAAAACATATCATTATGTTTTTTTCTTCAACTAACTTGTTTAAGAACGTGGTAGATTTTGAATCGACCTTTTTACTCCGTTCTCAATCGTTTGTCCTAGTTCTTTTTATAGATTATTAGGCAATTTTTTATCTTTCAAATGATATCAAATTCAAGATTTTTCATCGATTGTAAGCAAAGAAATCACTAAATAAAGTCGGGTATGTCATAAACCAAACCCATTTAGCACCCTTATGTTTTTTTGATGATTTGACTCGTCTTAAACTTGGTTTTAGTCATTTTTTTGCATTACTTTATACACGATTAGCTTTTCATACACTCAAGAATCATTACTTTTCATTAACTACTTGTGAAGAATTTGAATTCAAAGATTATAAGTGTTGGAGGGGAAGAATATGGGTGTAACAAGCCGAATTTCTTGTACTTGTATTCACTTGATTAATGAAAAGTAAGAAATGATAAAATAACACCTTACGGCCGTAAACGGCAACCCTTACGGCCGTAAGCCAAGCATTTACGGCTGTAATGGGCTAATGACAGCCGTAATGGATGTCGGCAGACATGAAGTGACAACGGCCATAATGGTTGCCGTTTATGGACGTAAGGTAATACTATAAATAGATGAGCAATGATTTTCTTTTTGTACACCTCTTTAGCGGTGGTTAAAAGTTCAAGGGAACATTCGGGACTTTGACAATATATTTCTGGATCGAGGTGAGTTGAATAAATTTTAAAACGGAGTACTAAGACAAAACCTAGTTTAGAAAGGTTTATATATGAATACGATAATAAAAATTATGTGGTTAATTATATGTTAAAAGGGAATGGTTATAATTTATATGATTGTACACATGTTGCATGTTTATCTTATATAAGTTTACATATTACATGCAAAATGGAAGTATTACATGTTATAATATACATGCGTATGAATTTCGGTAATTTAATCGGTATATTGCATGTATGTGGAAGTTATATGATATGACGAGTATATAATGTTGTATTTAGGGATACTAGTATGTGTTATAAATGTATGATTGACAATCGTAGGTTCGAGAAAATACATCCTAAGTCAGTATAACCAGATGTGTGGTGTCTAAAGTAGTCTCTATATATGTTGTGGATTTTCCGAAAAATCATATACCGGAAGGGTCCTGCCTTCTGGTTGACGTGTCTAGCCACTCATTTTGGTAGTCAAAAGTGATTGTGTTATATAGTCGGTAAATTATATGTCATTCAATATTTATGATACATACAATGGTATATTATAATGAGCATGTTAATCTGGAAATGGATTTACATGTTAAAAATGGTTAATGGAAGTACGGTTGTATAATGAATTTAATGGGGCGGGGGTAATTACCTTAATTTCTCATTTACGGACTATACGGACTTAGTAAGTATGATTTGACCTTCTAGGATAAAGTTCTAGCCAAAACAGGTTGCGGAGTTTCTAGATAAGCTTTATAACACGTGGTACGTAAATACTTATGTATTCATACACTGCAGTGATGTGTGACAAACGGTATAGCCACATGCAAAACATCATGTTAGTGTAAGGAGGAGTTGATAGCGGTTGCCTCTATTTATACTTGTACTTGAACGACAACACGGTATTTGTAGTTGCACCATTGGAGTAGCGAAGCATTGACTGAAATGTACTTGTGCATAGACTAGGAGTCCCGCCCCCGTGTCAGGATCGAATAAACGAATAGACAGATCTAAGTTATGCTAAGGGAGCTTGCGGAATAGCACATTAACACTTTGTTTAAGAAGATACACAATAATGTATAAACACAGAATATGTTTAAACAAACTCAATTGTATTAATTACTTGAAAGTTGATTACAATCAGAGTAAGAATTACAAACATAAACCCCAATCTGTTAAACAAAACAGACGTACAAACTTCTCTAAGTAGGGATCAATACAATGACCTTGGGGAATAAAAAATACTCTAAGTATATGCACTCAATAATAACTCACTATGTATGCACTCACTACAGATGGTATTCTACCAGGAATATATAGACAGATCTGTTAGACACAATTATTAATATCAGTATGGGTGATATTAATTAATCTCTTCAGCGTGGGATTAGTTGCTTTATCTTTGATCGAGAGAATCTGACTTTACAGCCTCAGAAGCACTAAGCAGTACTAACTCCACTTGACAGCATTAACTTTGAGCAGCATCAAAATTTACCTAGCAGTATTAACTTTGGAGAGCAGTATTAACTTTTGTACTGGCAGTAGAAACTTGGCAGCATTAACTTCATTGACAGTATTAACTTTGTACTGACAGTATTAACTTTGTATTAGCAGTATCAACTTGGCTTGGCAGTATAAACTTGAATGGGCAGTAGTAACTTTGACTTGGCAGCATTAAGTCCTTGGCAGTAGTAACTTAGCAGTAGTAGTAACTTAGCAGTAGTAACTTTGACTTAGCAGCATCAATTAGAATCAATACCCAACAAATTGTTTCTTATTATATATCTAAAATCACGGTCTTATGACATTAAGTTAGTTTTGAGGAATGTCAAGCAGCTTGAACTACAAAGTAGGTGGTTCAATGTACAAATCTGCACGTGGCTTTGTCAAATTTTTATTAAAGCATATTCTCTTTTACGTGTTAGTTTTTTAATTTATTATTATTATACATAAATAATTATTTTATTTGTCTTTTTTTATTTTATAACTTTTAAGATATAATTTTGGAATAAATACAAATGTATAATTGTAACCGTCTAATTTTTATCTACATTTTGATATAAGGCCCACGTCATTAAGTTCATTTTCATAAAGAGAGATCAAATGTTTAAAATCTTATTTGACTCGTGCCTTAGTTGATATAAGGCCCACGTCATTAAGTTCATTTTCTAATCCCTCTAAAAGAAAACCCCGTTCATTACTCGTGTGCCTTAGTTGACTCGTGCATAGAATGGATTATGGGTAGCTACTCCCTTTTATACGTGGTGTGTCTTGGATATACTATTTTTTAGATTACTAAAATCTTATTACACACAATGATTCAAAAATGGAATTACCTTAGAAATACGACACACACGGGTAGTGAAGCCACGTATGTTGTATAGGCTATTGCAAAACTGGATATCGAACTCAAGAACAACAACTAGCAATACTCAATAATTACCATTGTTTAATCAACCACAAATCATAGATTCAATAAAAACTACAATTAAACTAAAACAACAATAGAGCCAAAATTTAACATGTAGATGAACACAAGCAAGTTGTAATCAAGGAAATGGAGATTCACTCGTATCTTGAATCCTCTTAATCAATCATGACAAGCTGTAAATGCTACTAAGACCGGATCATACAAAATTCCCTTAACACCAATTATGTCAAATCATCATTTTAAGATCATTTAGATATCCAATATGTTGTTTTAATCCATATTAAGTCAAATTACAATTTTATATAAATCTTAACTTCAAACCTTTGAAACATCAAATTTTAGTACCCAAGTGATTCAATGTAACATACCAAATGCATAAGCATAACATCTTGATACATAAGAACATGAACATGGTTATATATACAAAAATTTCAAACCATTACCCATTAACCTATTATAATACCCTAAATGCACATACCAATCTTGATTACTACAAAACCTACCAAACCTAGTGTGATTTGACATAACCAAACTTGTTTGAATTATATATACACTTCAAGATAAACAATTTATACGCAAAGTCACCTAACATCATGTACACGATGCTCATAAGGCTTGAAATTTCATACATATAACCATAACTAACTAGGGTTCATCCTAACCCAAGTGAATCAATGTTTCTAGCTCATCATGGATACATACACAGTATAAACAACCATAGAATCAAATACAAACATTCTAAAAATAATGGAAAAGATTATACCAAAATGGAGACAAGATAGCAACCCAAGAGGTTTCGAAGTGCTACGTATGGATTTTGGCTTGTGGGGAGTTTTCTTCGGCTTTCCCATTTCAAAAGGTGAACATAGATGAATCTTGTCAAATTTGACTTTTGGAAGTCCATTGACTAATCCACCATAAGCTAACTTTTGAATTCCTTTGAATTAAAGATGAGATAGTCGTTTGTGCCACATCCACTTCTATAACACATAGGTCTTTGACATTAAACACACTTCAGCCAAGGCTTTGATATTATTAAGATCAATTGAATAGAGATTTGAATGACTAATCCCACCTAAGATTTCGTGTCTATCATCATCTAGAATGCTACACATCTTAGCTTTAAACCTTACCTCTAATTCCTTGTCATAGAATTGACCAATGCTAAAAAGGTTGTTACCTAAACCAATGGCGGGGGGTTAGGAATGGTTTTCTTTGCAATTAGTCCTGAATATGTAGAATTTTTTTTCAACACTAGCTGTTTTAGGAACCCAGTTATAATTAGAATTTAATTTTTGTTGCTTTATTTTGTGATTGACTATGAATATGTTCACTCTTTGTAGAGAAGTACGAATTTTCTCCTTTAATAACCCCAATAGATGTTTAATAGAATACACCTTAAATGGATATTTCACATCTGGTTTATCTATAGCATCACCATAAAAATTAACACAAACATAAGATTTATACACTTTAACATTAGCATTAGAGTAAACATTGGAATTAAAACCGAACTCATTATAACCATACATCTTAGCACAATCAGAACTATTTCAAGGCTTCTAGCATATGAAGTTGTTTCATGCACACAACCAAAATTGTTGGAAAACTAACAGAGAAATTATTGTTTGAAAGACCAATCATAAACGCTTAAGATTTACCACACTTAAAACATGTTCGTTCATTTGCAATATAGGAGCCTTTCCAAACTTCCTAGGTTTCTCCCTTTCCAAACTTCCTAGGCTTTTCCTTTTCAAGTGTAACTGATTTATCTTTACCCCTTAAAGTGGAAGATGTTCACAATTTGTTGCAAGAGGAAGATGATTTCTTCCATATTTCCTAAGAGCAAGAGATAATATACATACATATTATTTACAGGCCCAGCCTCATACATGTTTAACCTATGCCATGAACATGACCAATATATAACACGGCCCCCATATTTTTTTACCCATCTCCAATAGTACCTACACCCATTTAGCCAAATTAGTTTTTAGGTTTTAATATCCATCGTTTTGGGACTAAAAATCACGAATCAGCAGGTGTAAAGACATTTAATTTGTCGACTCAACAATGAATCAATCGAAGAAGATGATTCCGTTTCTCCATGAATCATTCATTATTTATCTCTTCGGTGATGGCAAGTCACAATCATGATTCACCTTTTCTCTCTTCGAGGTTCCCGAATCCAGTAGACCAAGTGCGATTTTTCTCTACTTGACAAGTTCTTGTTGTGTGTTTGAGCTTCTTATATGGTGAGTCAAGGTTGGTGTTAACTAATTTATCAAATATATAATATTTTGTGAGATTAATTTAACAAAGAAGAGAAAATCAGGAGCGTTTTGGGTGAAAACAACCAAGTTTGATGTTTTTTCATTCTTCCCGATTCGTGAATCCAACATTAGCAACAACAAAAGGGATCATTGTCTATTTGTTTTTGAGGTTAGTGAATCCAACAACCAAGTAAGGTTAATAGATAATTCTTTAATTCTTTTTATCTTTCTGATTTTAAATACTAATTTCTAAAAACTATCTTTCATAATTTACAGACTTTTGCTCATGATATTTATGAATTTTAAAGACTTGGATGTTCAAAGTAAGGACTCTACAAAATCACAACTCAACAAGAAAAATAAAATCTACAATTTATAGGTTTTTTCTTTCTTGCCTCATAGAATTAAAAATCAGAATTTTATTTTTAAAATTTTCAATTTTAGGGTCTATTTTTACTAACTTGAATAGGCCGTCCGAAATCTCGGGTCCCGCTCTATTTATTTAGTTTGATAATTGTCCTCTAAGGAAATAAAAATAGAGTTGTTTTTTTTGGTAAACAGTAGTTTATCATAATCTTATATAAATTGAAGGTGAAAAATAAAAAATTATTTATGAGTGAAAATTAAAAATTGAAGATCGAATTTAATTTATATAAATTAAAGGCCGAAAAACAAAAATTTATTAGGTGGATAAAATGAAAATTGAAATGAATAGTGTTGCTACCGTAGATCGGGCTGAGCTTCTCCACTGCTCTGCAAAACAACAATAAATGTTAGCCTTGTTGCGAGTGTGGCACTCGCAACCAGGCTCGGGTGTGCGAATAAGTTTCCGGTGTTAAATGATAAGCAATAAATGAGAGAATGTTTTGTAGGAGTAAATGTAAGGGGAGTTAATGAAGAGATGATGAACGTGGTCTGCAATATGCCTGTGCATTTATAGAGATGAAGTTTGGACGGACCGGTCCGAAGAGGGGCAACGGTTCTTGCCATGTCTGTGCATTAAATGCGTTGTCTCATGGCGCGACCGACTTAGCATTTAATGCGTATCTCCGGCGTGGTTCCTTCAAGATTTGCTACTTACTATTGTATTATTTTATTGGGGTTTTATGTATGTGCCGGTCGTAGCTTCATCCTTCGGAGCTTGGAAGCTCCGAACCATATATCATCAAGTCCCCCCAATCTGGTTTTCTTTTGGTAAAAGCAAATTTGTTTTGTTTTTGGGCCGTAGGAAAAGCAAACTTCTTATTTAATGTTCCTGTTTGTTTGCATGTTACTCTGTCGAAATTTTGGTGGTTTTAAAAAAGTTGTTAATTAAATGCCATCTGTTCCCTAGGTAGGAAGTTATAGGGGTGTCAGTTGGTTAGTTCGTCAGCCGGCTACTCCACACGTGATTTGACAGTTTTGATCATTGCCTTAATTTAAATTTCAAAATTTCCTTTCTTTAAGACGGAAAGAAACCGTAATTCTGCATCTTCTTACTCCTTTTCCGATTTCTAGGGTTTTCGTTGTAGTATCACCATTTTTCTCTTAAAGAGTTGTGTTCGTATGTTGATCCTTCTTCTATGTCGTACAAAGATAATCTTGATTCTATGCACTCCACCGTAAATGGAGATTGTTTAAGAACTGTTTGTGCATGATTCCCTGGATCCTACTTGTCCTCTTCCTTCAAAAAGCATTAAAGACTGGCCTCAAGGGTATGTGGGTTTCTATATCGACTGGTTCGATTTTGGAAATCCGTGTTTGCCTTTTTCTGAGTTCTTTCCGGTCGTAATTAAACATTTTGGCATGCATATATCTCAACTATCTCTTCTAGGCGTCGTAAAAATTACCTGTTTTGAACTCCATTGTCGTGTGTTGAAGGGTGTTCCTACTGTGTCGTTGTTTCGTAGATTTTTTAAGTTGGGTAGGGCTCGTGACCGGATAACGATCGAGAAGAGAAAAACCCCTAACCATACTTGTATGCTTAGTTACCCTCATGGTCTTAAGGGGTGGAAGAATTGTTTTTTTGGGTTAAGGAGTTTGTCATTCCTTTTTCGATGCGTTGGAGGGAGAGGTGTATCTCTGTTACAGATTGTCTTCCTCATGACTATGAATTTGATCTTGATATGTTCAATCTGTTGAAATCAAATCCTATCATAGTTCGCCGTTTACCGGAGGAGGTCCTTGTGGTAGGTGGTCTGAGTCATCCTTCTGCCCCTACTGTTCTTAAATACAAAGGAGTGGGTATGAGGGGGTTTTCTTTTTTTTTGAAATGATTTTGTATTTATGATGATCTTTTCCCCTATTTTCTGTTTTCTCTTTTTTTTGTAGTTATGGATTTGCTTGAGTTTCTGCAATTGCCTTCTTTTGACGAAGAAGAAACTGATGGTGCTAGTGATGCTGGAACGAAGGTTGATGCTGCAACGAAGGTCGACACTGTGGCGAGGGCGACCTCTGTTGGTCAAAGGGTCGTTCGCAGGGCTAAGGAGGTTGCGTTTGCCGCGGGTGAGTCGAAGAGCAAGGTCATTGTTGCTGTGAGTGCCGATCCTTTGAGTAGAAAAAGGAAGAAAATTGGTTCCACTGGCGATGATTCTCTGAAAACAGCGGCGGAGGGTGATGAAGAGAGACCACCTGGTTTTGATGACGATGTTTTTCCGAAGGTTATTGATTTGGAAGGTTCCTGTAGACGGACGTGTTGGAGTATGCCCACTGACGTACGTACGCGAATATCATTACCGATGAAGCATAGGGCTATTGGGTCACACACCAGTGGTTAATCTCGACAACAACCAAAGTGGAAGGGGCAAAAGGGACTTGAATTGTTTAAGTTTCAAAAGGAGTCTGTCCAGGTGGATTTCACGGCGTGAAGTTGTGTCAGAAAGCAGATCAGCTTTTTGCCTTTGCCTCCACTCTCCACCAATGCATGTCTAGCTCAATGATGACCTTATGGCCGGCCTTAGGGCACTAGAGGGTCATGTTGAGGCTTATAAAAGAGCCATGCATTAGCTCCTAACACACTCTTGCTACTACTAACAC
>JAUEJL010139357.1:0-10859 GCA_032274825.1 Drosophyllum lusitanicum | reverse complement strand
GACATACGTGTATTATCTTCATATGATTTTATACGTGTGTTTATATGATGTTTAGTCTGGTTTACTCACTAAGCTCTTGTAGCTTATCAGATACTATTTTTAAAATGTTTTGCAGGTTTTAGCAAAGACAAGGGCAAAGCTTCGGTTTGACCGTGTTTTGATAAACTCTTTGAAAAACGTAACGCCTGGTTTGTAAATATCAAGTTTTTGGTACTAAACTTGTGATTGTATTTATGTGTGTATCTTTTGATACAACAGATTTTCAACAGATTATGCTTCCGCTTTTATGTAAAACTTTCAAATGTGAATACTTATATGTCTTCTATTTCAAATATCAAACTATAGAATTTGGGGCGTTACAGTAAGCTTCTTGAGTGTCTACTTACATTATTTACATTTCTTACCTAAAGGCTTTATCTATCTTGATTTAGCCCAAATAGTTTGTATATTAAGCATTTTTAGCTTTATAGTAAATTTAGATGTTTACCCAAATGTTTTCTTTAAACACAAAAATTATACACACACACACACACACACACACATTTAGCTGAAAATAGGGATGTTACAAATGTCACTAACAATAAGGCTAGTAAAAGTGTGAGAACGGATACTAAATGTAACAAGAATGAGAATAAACACTGCACTCAAAATGGCCATAGCTAGGATGAGATTGGTTATCCTGATTTGTATCAAGAGAAAAAAAGGAAAAGGGAACCAAGGTTGCTACACAATTAGCCTCTGAACTTGATGCTTTTACAAGTTGAGATATCCCTTCTGATCTACAGTATGAAAATAGATTTACAAAGTTGGTTTTCATCAAAGCAGCTGTATGCCAAGCAGTAATTAAGACGCTCAAGGGAGAAGCAGTTGCACATGAATCATCCCTACTACCAATCAATCTCTGAATCATACAGGTATATCAGTCTGCAGTTATTCTTATGCTTTTGTATTGTCCAGCAGGTCAGACCAATGATGCGGAATGGAAATTAAGAACAGCATATACTATCCATCGATTATCAAGAACTGAAATAAGGAACAAGATAAACTCAATTCATCCTCAATCGGATGATTGATCCAGGGCACAGCCCTCTCTCGATAGCCAAAGGCTACGAGCCAAGTACAAGACCTAAAACGTAATATATTTTCTGCCTATCCTCCACGAATCCCTTCCCCCTATTTATTTATTATTTCTAAAGCATGTTACAGTTTTACCCCCTCTAGAAACAAACTATCCATTTCCTATCATATACATCTTATATGACCAGGGAAAGCATAGGAAACGGTTAGGCCACGTATATCAGAGCATAGCTCAACTCCTTTGGGAACCTACTAAAGTGGGAAATCCCTTTGAAAGAGAAAGATATATAACTTGTTGCCACTAAGACATTATTTCCATTTTCTTGCTTGCAGATACATGTAACTAGCATCGACTTTGCACTGCTATCCTCATTTGCTCCTTTTTGGGTTTACAACGACATGAGTGCTCGAAGATGGTGAGGCACTATTAATTTTCAGTTGATTTTCTTTAAGACTGGTTACTAATTTTTGTCACTTGTAATTGCAATAACCAGATTTTAGTCGTTGGATAAACCAATCATACTTCTTATTATTTGATTAAAGGGGGGTCAAGATGAATCTCCTTTTTTCACTAGAGTCTTTTGGGGTCATTTCATGTATTATTCTAACTTTACCCCACAAAAGCACATCTAAATATTATCACCTATTGCGCGTCTTATTACTGCTGATTATCTGATTTTGGATTATCGTATTAAACTTTTCGATTTGCAGGATCGACAAGGGGTTTTGGCTGCTACCCTTATCAGTGGTTCCGTTTCTAGGTCCTGCTTTATATATTCTCTTGAGGCCATCATTATCGACAGTCGTTACATCGAGCTTGCCTGCATTAAAAGAGGAGTGACACTGACACACTCTCAATGCTGTTTACAACTGTAACTGATCTTGGTGCTAGTTTGATAGAATGTATGGTATAGTTTTTTTTAATATGAAATACAAATGTAAGAATGTAATTTTCGTTCGAATAAAACGACTAAAAAGGTTTCAAGTGAGTTGTAATTGTGTTTTAGTAAATGATTTTGAATGTTGCATAAACGTGTCCATGAGTAGATCTTGATCAAGATCTTATGATCTTATTATATCTGATTTTATTATATGAAGTAGCAGATTTTCGTGTAAGTGTATTTTCTTTTGGTATTTATGTTATACTAGGTTAGATGCTTAAAAAAATAAATATTAAATAGTAATAAAAAGATATTAAATAATTATAAATCACGAAAGAAATGAAAATTAAGAAAAAGGCAACAGACTGTATCAACACCCTAAAACAGCGGTGTAAGCGTCAAAGCGATGGGGAACACAAATATGACGGCAAAACGTAGGATCACGATACAAAGAGACATGGTTGTATTTCTTGTACAAGTCATCGATCATTATTGTTACAGTTAGGGGCAATACAATAAGTCCTTATTGATTATAATTAGAAAGAAATTTAAAATGATTATAAAATATTTTAAAATGATACAACTAAAAATTTGAGCATGTGTCATATTTTGAACCCAAGGCTTCTAGTCTATTAGTATTTGGGTACTTTAGGTTTGTTGTTGGTCATGGTTCAAATCCCGTCATAAACAAATTTGGGATAGATTTAGGAGTCGTTCAAAAACGATATTTTAAATTAGAAACCAAAACTGTAAAAACTATCCAACTACAGGGACAAAAATGTAACATAAGTCTATTCAGTTCCTGTCCAATTTCGGATAGTTCCGTTCTGTCCGATCAATCTAGACAGACAGGAATTTACATACACCTATCAAGTATTAAGTTGAAAAAAGGTGTGGATTTGTTGACATAAGATCTTCCATAAGGCCTCTCGTATAGTCTCTCCCGAAAGCATTCGGGCTTGGTGGGTACCTTCGGGTACACCACTACGGCCCTTTCGGGTTCCCCCACTTCGGGTTTGGCAACCTGACGTAAACCGAAGTTTTTTTTTTTTGGTTTTGTAGAGAAAGTAAGGAGAGAGAAAATATTTGGGTTGATTTGGGATAGGTGCTACTTGGATTTTGGGTTGAAAGAAAAAAGGAAGAAAAACTAATGTGACAGGTAACATGGTATTTGGGTTGAATAATGCTATACTCATGATGTAAGAAGTGACAACAAAGTAACTAATTACCTATATGGTTTTAGCCTTTATGTAGCTATAAGCTATATTCCTAAAATGAGGACCGCTGCTTTTAGATGCGCCGGTTTTATAAAGGCGATTGTTTTTTCATTTTTATGTCGATATTTCAAACGAGGACCACTGCTTTGCTTCATGTCAACGGTTTTACCTATAGACGAGACAAGTTGGTATTTGGATCCAACTTTATGCTCGCTTTAGGACTTTAAATAGTTATGAATTAGGATCTTCTCATGTTTGAGTCAAACATGATAGATCATGATCACTCACAAATATGAAACTATGAAAGTGAATCCTACAAAAGGGACTCATTCTTGACTAATGTAAGGGACCCACTCTCATGTTTATAAAAGAACATGATCACTAATGTTTAACTCAAACATAAGAGGATCTCAACCCAATAGTTATTACTCAACTTCTACAACTTACACATACAACCAAAAACATGTCTAATGACGAAAATACCCTTAAAAACTTTTTAAAAGACAAAAATGCATTTGCTAAAAAGAAGGAAACGTTAAACAAAGATGTCTTTGCTATTTAGTATAAACAAAACCGTATACATATTCGAGATTATAATGTAAACTAGCAAGGAAACACATGAATCTTGTACAGAATCGATGTGTTACGATATATGAAATAACGAGAACTCAATAACGATTAGAACGAAGAGATAACGAATCTTTGCTCCTAACTACAGCACAACAAAAAAGAGGAAAAAGTTTGATTTTAAGGGTTTTTACGCATATAGGTTTTGCAGATCATCTTTAAATTTGGCCTTCAGTTGTTCCCTCTTTAACTTGAGAGCAGCTGTTACTAATCCTGATTCAGGAGTCCATGGATCTGGCATCAGCTTGATCTTTGCAGGAATTTCAAACTTGTCCAATTTTGCTTCTTTCCCTACCTGCAAAATGTTCAATAAATCATACCTAACACTTGATCCAATAGTTCACAAGATCGAATCATTAAGTTAATAGATCCTTTTACAACATGCTTTTATGAAAGGTTAATGTCGTAGAAAATTGTAATTATCAGGTTGGGATGTTATCGAGTATAATCATCAATAAAGGATCACCAGTCCACCAATCTAGGCATGAATGCATGATGTCAATCTAATTCTTTGTAATTAATAGCAAGAACAAAATAGGTTAACTGAAATATAAAAAATAAAATAAATAAAATATATTGAACAATGACAAACCTTGGCGAGAGATTGATGAACCTCAGAGACAGCTTCTTTTTTACCACACAAGTCAGCAAAATCTTTATAACTAATACCCGCACTTTTGGCCCACTGCTCAAGAACCTGATGTGCAGGAACAACTAAGGCGACACAATAATTGTGGAAGGGATCAGCATGTAACATTATGCTTTCTACATACTTGCTTGATGCAAGTGCTGCCTCAACCTGGAATTAAACCACCATTACAATTGTAACATATACACATTCAAATACGTGAGAAAGAAGACGCAAATAATTATAATTGTAAAACATACACATTCAAATAAGGGCCATTGATGTTCGGCCGGTTGGGGGTTTGGATATTCCCTTTGAAAATGATTATGTTATTTTAACTTATCAGAACCAGATAATCGGCTCAAATACAATGGTTTGTAGGAGATAGGGTTTGGATATGATTTTACTGTATAAAGTTGAAATAATAAGATAATTAGTTATGTAGCTTTTCTTAACAAATTCTGAATATTGAAGAAAGTAATACACTAAATGACCAAAACATAGCATCTGTTTATTCTTGTGAAAACAGGAAAATCTTCTGGTGAGATGAGAATCCAAGTCTCACAAATTAGGTTAATAAAAAATGTAATTAGGTAATTTTTAATTTTACCCTTCTCTTGCATAAACAATGGTAAGTATGTTAAATATAGTTTGAATACATACCTTCCCTAAGGATATGTACTCTCCATGTTGGAGTTTTACAATATCCTTCTTTCTATCAATGATTTCAAGGCATCCATCAGGGTGAAACCTTCCGATATCCCCAGTGTAAAACCAACGCATCCCAGTTTCATCAACCTGCACCATCAAGTCAACATGAGAAAGGGAAACCTTATAGGTAACAGTCAACACGAGCAACACGAGCAACACGATGAATTACAAACCTTGTAAACCTCATTGGTTTTTTCCTCGTTGTTATAATAACCAGCAGTTACACTATGCCCACCAACTACAACTTCGCCCCGTGGCATCGGTTTGTCGGTTGTTAAGTACCCACCTTCATCCCATGACACAAGCTGCAATACAAATTAAAAAACAAAAATAAGAAAGATCCTAGGAATGTATAATAACGTGTTTCATTGTGTTCTTTTACTTATTAACTTTCACATACCTTAATATAGACACATGGAAGAGGTGGACCAACACGCCCGACGGAATTATCATCTGCCTCAGAGAAAGCAGCTCCAGCACATGTCTCGGTCAGCCCGTATCCTTGGCCAATTGGAGCCCTAAAGAGTTCCTTTTGTTAAAAAAATATGCAAAAATCTAACAAAGAACGAAACAGATTTGATCTATTAATGTAATATTTACCCAATGCAGACATTTATAAATCGTTGTGTATCAGGAGCTAAAGGAGCACCACCACATAGCATGAAACGAATTTGTCCACCAAGTACAGACCGTATCTTTTTAAAAACAATGGCATCCCACAAGAGCTTCTCTAAGCCCCAAGCCCCTAGCCAACTTCCATCCACTGCTAACAACCGTCTTTTGTAGGCAATACTGAAAAGTTTTGTGGTCAAACCGCCCTTTTCCTCAACCTATAAATTTGGAATCCTTTCTTATAAAATATAAGTTGTAAGCGTCTCTGTGTGTGTGTGTGAGAGTGAGAGAGAGAGAGAGAGAGAGAGAGAGAGAGAGAGAGTTCTATTATTTCTTTCGAAAGTCTGAAACAGACCTTTTTCAATACTCCATCTCGGACACGATCTAAAATAGCAGGGACTGATGTCATTAAAGTTGGCTTCAACATTGAAGCATCTCCCATTGTTCCTTTCTTGATTTTATTCGAAGTGTCAGTTAACGTCAGTGCTGAACCATAACCAATTCTCATACCTGCAGTCATCATCACAGTCTGCACAACAACACCGTGCTTAAAAATCATAAAAATTTTCTAGTAGTTTATCTTATAAGAAAGAATCCATGCATGATGTTACCTCAGCAGCCAATTCAAATATATGAGCCAATGGTAAGTATGCCATGTAGACATCATTGGTCCCTATTCCTGGGACAACAGTCATAACTGCAGCAGCCGTTGCTACAACATTCCCATGAGTCATCATCACACCCTAGAGAGTTAACACAGCAGCGTATAAGCATTCAGTTTAAGCACACAAGTTATCCAGAGGAGGTGTGTTTGGATGTGTGGTCTGAGAGTGATCACGATATCGATTAATAAAAATCGAATCCGCTGTTGTATAAAGGATTGTAGCATATGGTCTTTCGATTGTTTATACCTTTTGAAGGTGTAATAATCAAAGAATTAGATATTTGAGTGTTTGAAAAATTCAAGATATTTAAGATTTTAATAGATAATATGACCAAAAAGGACTCTTCACGTTAAAGAAAGATGCTTTCTGATTTATGGTAAAATTCATCCATTTAAGTTAAAAGAGTCGGTAAATAGGTTTTTCTATTCTATTGTAAGACTACCAGTCTTGTCGTAGCTGATACAAAACTGATTAGTCAGATAATCAAAAGCAACATCTGTTACTCAAACATTAAATATAGACTGTTGCGCAGATAAGGTGTTCCAAACGCCCCATAAAACTACAACCAAAATGACTGGAAAATTAAGAGAATGAGGGAATAATCTAACCTTCGGTAAACCTGTGCTGCCACTTGTATACATGATGACTGCAATGTCTTTCTTGATAGGAAGTCTAGCATCAACTGGACTCTTCTCTCCCAGTTTCTCAACCTCAGAGAAAGAAGATATACTCCGATCACTGATATCTTTTATAGTTTCGGTACTATCGCTTTCAAAGTAAATGACATTTTTTACAGTTTTCAGGCTCGAACTAACACTAGCCACTTTTTTTAAAAGCTTGGAATCACAGATCAAGGTCGATACTTGTGTCTGTAAAAAAAACTACACCATCAGGACTTGTAAGAGAAAAATAAAAACAAAAACATAAAAAACTGTTGTGTGTCTGACCTCATTAAGAGAGTGAATTAGGGCATCATCACCTAATGATGCATAAATGGTCACTACAGTGATATTCTGCCGAAAGCACCCCTGAAACCATAAAGACTCGTAATTGGTGTTCATATATACCAGACATCATTAAGAAGAATTACAACAATAACACATCATATACCTCAAATGCAATAAACCATTCTGCTCTTGTATCAGAAAAGATGGCAATTCGAGTATCAGGGTCATGACCAAGCTGAATGAGTCCTGATGCAAAGTTGCAAACACGATCAAATATCTGTCCATACGTCTCCCATTGATACTCCCCAAGGTGTAGCTTCTCAAACTTTCTCCCATCACTACCAGTAATAAAGTCTCTAGCTATCAGCTTCCTTGTTCCAAGAAACCGATATTGTGAATGCTTCTTACAAGACTGCTCGAACAATGCAGCCATGGTTGTAGCCCCTTCCCACGGGACATCAACTAATTTGCTTGATCTTGCATTGCGCATGGCAAACCCTGCCTCGCCACCAACTTCAACAGGAACGCCTCTTTGTTTCACCTTCTTCTTCCCCGCAAACATTGAAGAAAGAACCAATGGTACAGCAACGGCGATAATAATTGCGATTGCAGCACCATAAGATTTATCATCCATGAATTTGGACAAGAAACTGTCAACGTCCATCTGTTCAGTTGTAGGAGTACTAATAGGACTTCCCTCTGAATCACCCATTCTATGTAATCCAAAGCTTCAAAACAGTAATACTCTGAAAGGCTACAAATAAACCATCCATTGTAATTTCAGAAAACGAACGAAGGAAAATCTAGGTGCATTCAACTAATAGAAATATAATTGCTAGCAAATGTACTAATATTAAGAAATATGAAAAGAAACTACAATACAGGCATCAAGAATCCATTGTGAGTTTCAGACAATGATCCAAGGCAAATCTATATAACTCCAGTAAATAGAAATAACTGCTGACAATAAGAGCAGGATCAACTAATACGGATGAAATTTGAAAGTAAATATAATAAAAAGCATTTAGAAAACATTTAGGCGTGTGATCACATCAATATCACGAATCTACAATTCTAGAAACCACAAAAGTTCATACAAACTGAATAATCAATCTTACAATAACCAAAAGACAATATTTACAACTCGGATCAATGGAAATCAAAAGCTGATCACGAAACTCATTCAAGACCACAAATTTCATGCGTAAACCTTACGCAATACGTTCGAGCGTGATGAAATCAGTCGGTGATCAATCTAAACCCTAAAATATTAGGACCTTGAATCATATTACACAAACTAATCATTACAGAAGATTAAAACAAGCTGGCGAGGAAGTGAAAATCAATTAATGGAGAAAATGAAATCAAACGAACAAAACCAGTCAAATCTACAAAGAGATTACTTGAAGATTAGGAAAAGATAAAGCAGAATAAGGTAGATAATTAACCTTTGATAATGAATGAAATTGTTGTTTATGGTATTCCCTTTTGTCAGCAGAGAAAGGCAGGGAGTAGGATGTATATATATATATTGCTTGGGGAAAGGCGGACGATGGAGGTATATATATTTGTTTTGTGTGATTGTGTCTGATCCTCCCGAGAAACTTATAGTGTTAAAATTAATGTAAGAGGTGAAGAGGGAACAAGATCGACGTAAGTGTTAAAATTAATGTAAGAGGTGAAGAGAGAACTAGTAGACTCCACATGTTATCTTGTAACGAATAGGAGGATGAAGTATGAGAAATAAGTAAGAGGATATATCATTTTTTTATACTAGCATGATACCCGCATAATACGGCAGCAACGAATAATTTCTACTCGTTAACATGTCCGTGTTCAAGACGTAGGGAGTATGGTATTCATGTAATACGATGACAGAAAATAATTTTTGTTTGGTGACATATCTATTTTTTTATCTTTTTTTCATTTCCTTTACTTTTTTGTTCTCCATAATTAAAAAAAAGGTTATGAAAATTATTTTTAATAATTAAGTTAATTTGTATTGGCTTTGACTTTAAAAAAATTGTTTTGACTTTGATTTTCTTAAATATGTAAAGTTTGGTTATTAAAATGGAATATAAGAATCTTATTAATTATATCTAATAGTTACTCAATTTAGTTTATATGAGGGTAATTTGGTAATTTCAAAACACTTAAAATTTAAGAGTTTAATCAAAAGGCCTAAATGCTTTATAATATAGTATAAATAAAAACATCTCATCTCATGTATAAAATTTGAGTGATTTATTTTTCTAATTCCAATTAATTTATTGATTAAGTATTTTAAAATTTATAATTTTTTGCATATAGAGAAAGAGGTAGAACATATGAATGTGCTAAGTGCTTACATATTCAGTGGGCTATTTATAAATAAATTTTCTAATTGTTGATGTGTTAGATGTCATTATCTAATGCATAAGCAATCTACTTTAATTAAGCAGATTTAGAATATTCTACAAACTAGCACATTTTAAGTCCTTTTTAATAAATAATTTTCTTGTTAGTTTTAGTTTTGTGTAGGTTGAATTTATTCACAGAAAAATCAAGGAGTCCATAACAAAAGAAAAAGTCAATATCAAGTTGTAGAAGTCGCTTAGCTACATGTGAATATCGAAAAGCTTGATGGTGCGTGTAGAAAAGAAATAATTTTGTTTATTTCTAATAGCTTAATGTATAAACATAGAAATGATTAAAATAAATTTTAAATATTTCTCGTATTAAACAGGTACTAACACATATAGTAAACCAACTGTAAATCATACAAAAGTATCGCTATAATAAATGTCATGAGCATTGTTTGTATTCTCTATCAAGATTAATTTTTATATAGTAGAAATTGTTTTTTTATCTTAGCAGCTTGAATAGTGATCATTTATGTCGATCTTCATGACAGAAAACAAAATATAACAAGGAAGAAGACATTGAAAATAATATGTTATGGGGCTATTTTCGAATATTGATTCCCAAAATAAAATAGAATCATAAATCAGATAATGAAAATTCAATGTTTTAATTTAATCAAATTGGTCTACATATTTGAATAATTTTTTTTGGTAAAATATTTTAATGTTAATAAACTAAATCGTTTAAAAATGAAACTCTTGAACAATATAGAAGATTAGAAGGCTTAATATTTTTAACGTAAAAACAACTAATTTAAAACATTTAAGAAAATAAATGTATATGATTAGTGAAAAAATGACATAATTAGTAGAAACTCTTGAATAATGTTAGTTTTTTATTTATATTAAAAAAAGTAGAAGATATATGATACATAATAGTAAATATAAAATACGTAGGTAGCACTGTAGCCTATTGGGGAAGTCATTGATTGTTTTAGGAGGTGGAACTTGCTGCTGCTTCATTCCCACATGAAGATATCTTTATCCACTAAGTTGGTCATCTTTTCCTGTCCACTAATAAATAAATAGATTATATATATATATATATATATATATATATATATATATATATATATATAAATAAATAAATAT
>JAUEJL010139356.1:0-23068 GCA_032274825.1 Drosophyllum lusitanicum | reverse complement strand
AGAGGATTATGAAAGTTAATTGTATTATTTTTAAAAATTTAAAGTTGATTGTATATAATGGTAACTAAGACAAAGTTTATTGCATTTTCATACAATTTGCCCAATTTACAAAATGTGTTAGAAGTATCGCTATCTTTATCTTTAGTTCTTGTTAATTGTATTCCTTTTGACCAAATGTTGATCTTGGTTAACAGCATATAAATAACATTGTAGTTTATTGAAATTTAAAGCATTTTAGAGTTTCAACCTCCTTTTATATTTAAAAGCTTCATCTAAAACTCTGCATTTGTTTTATGGTGCGTAATTAATGTGCTTCTGGCAGGGCAATCTAGCGTCACAGTAAAGGAAGACATATCAACGCAAGTGCTAAAAATCAATGAAGAGTGTGAGGAAAGAGTGGTGGATTTCACATGTCATCTTATAATGAGTAAGCGAATGAAGTAGGAAAAAATAGTATAATGATATATCATTTTTCAAAGACTTAATACTAGAGGTTGAAGAGACTGATTATTTGAAATTATTTATAATTTTTCATGTCTTGCAATGTTTATCATTGGCTATGGACATGTAAGATTTTTACGTTTTTTTTAATGAACGGCAAGATTTTATTTACATATTGATTTGTCCATTTAGTTTAGAACCTCAGGTAGATAGGCATAATCATAAAATTGCAAAATCATTATGAATGGAGGCAGTTAAATGAATGAACATGAAAAATTGTAAGTTGCGTACTATTTTCCTACCAGCTCGGATATAATTATAGAGATCGGTGACCGGATCCACATTTCATTTAAGTTTACGTGGTGTAGTGTTTTGCGTTAACCACGCCGGTGTCCACATCGGACCCAGCTGGGAGTAGTGGGAGGGGGAAGGGGAATATAAAACACATTGCTTTACATGCTACATAGTTGACATTCAAGTAGGCATTTGGTTTTAGCTTGTGTATTGTCTTTCAAGACACGTAACACACAAGGAGCAACTGCTACCATACAAATCACAACTGCTACCATACCTTGTGCATGGTTTTAGCATTTGCTTATTAACTAGTTGCGTAACAGCTCGAATAATGCAGGCTCAAGCTCAAATCGACTAAAGCAAGTCTGATCCCACTTATGACCCGACTTCCATTGTAGCTTCAACTTCAAATGTCACTTTATAAGAGAATATAATGCCACAAACCAATACACGGACCAAGGAGCAACTGCTACCATACAAATCATAAGTGCATATTGCGAAACTGAATTATTTGCTTCAGAAAAAACACAAACCCCAAATGCTTAAGACTCTTACATAACCTTTCAATATACCTTTACAGAATTCTATGCATCAATAACTTAAACTTCAGATTTTTATACAAAAACAACAACAAATTACATTACATAAAACATAACAATATTATTACATATATATATAAAAAAGAAAGTGCTAACCTTGGTCATCAAGCTGTGACCTTTTCATTCTCATCATTGGAAGGCAAATCAATGTAATCGTGAGCAAAACCCTCATTGATATCAATCGCCAATTCACCATGGAAAGCTTTGCAGTAATTATACAACACGGTATTTGCAGCAGTGCCCTGAAGCAAGAACATCATCAAGAAGCTTGAACTTAACAGAGCATAAAATACACCCCAGCTGCTAAACCCATAATTCAACAAAGTATGTGAATACAACACCACCAAAAGCCCTACTAAAAACCCATAAAAGAAAAACAGTGCCAACGAAACAGATCTCATCCCCTTTACTAAATACGAGCTTCGCATCAATGGCGCAAACCCCCATTTCGATTCTGCAACAACAATCACAAAAGCCAACGACCAATTCACGTGGAAGTAGATCATGATCACGAGTAAAATCGCACCTACGACGGCGGAAAACCACATGAACCAGATCGAATTGTAATCGATTACAAACCCTAGATTCCGTACCAGCATAAGAATTGTTCCGACGAACATGAGGAAAGCTAGCGAGATCAAAGTTAAAAGGACGTGAGCTACGATCGCAGTGGAAACGAGCGGGAAGAAGGTGAAAGTTAGGGATTTGAGAGCGGCGAGGAATTTGACGGGTTTACCGAAGAAACCGTGGTGTGTGCTATAGGTGATCGTGGCTGTGCCGCAGAGGGCGAGGGCGTAGACGGTTAGGATGTAGAGAAGATGGTAAATTGCAGCTTTTTGATGGTTTAGTGGAAACCGGTGATAGTGATCGACGGTGAAGTGGCCGGAAAGGCTGAGGGTGGGGTTAATTATGAGAGAGCAGGTGAAAGGGAGGAAGAGGAGGGATAAGGCGAGGAAGTGGGTGGAGTTTGCTCTGACGATCCTCTTTGATTCGTAGAGGACGCCGGTAAAGTTCAAAGTGTGCGCCGGTGTTATTTCCATGGTAGCGGCAGATCACGGTGGTGGTGGTGGTGGTGCTGACAGCGTAGGTGTAGGACAGGGTACGTGTAGTTCGTATCTTATGGATTGTCTATTTGTCCTTGGCCTGACAAACTTTGAAACTTTCAACGTGAGTTAAGATTTAAGAATATATTATTAATTATTAAGCGGAATATAGTTTATATCCTTATAAAAGCTAGTAATTACGTATATATCCTTACAAAACTCAATATTAATTCAATATCTTTTCAAAACCTTAAAACTCTCAAATATATCCAAATCATTATTTAAAATCTATTAAATTAAATTTATATTAAAACTTTATAATCTAATAACTTGAAAAATACAGAATTCCTATAACACCCATGACTATAATTCACGCCCATTCTAAAACAACTCAACTCCTCTATCATACATTTCACTTCATACGTTCATCCTTTTCATATGGTTTTCTGACTTTCTCAACAAAGTCCATTCCGTTAGCAACAAAGGGCTCTATTTTTACATCTCGGTCTATCATCTCACAACCACCGACCCATCACAACCACTAGGCATGCCATAAATTCAGAATATAGTTCAATGTTTCTGTCAGGCATATTATCAAACACTTGGCAGGCATATTCGAACTCGGCATATATTGTTTACACATTGAGAAAAAAGCTCACGATTTAGACTTAAGTTATGTTGAAATGGTACCTTATTTAATAGCAAAAAAATTCAGCACCTTTTCTACCAACAACCTTCAAGCAGCAGTTAAAATTGAACCAAGAACAACTTCGAAAGAGATGAGGGAAGAGATGACGATTTATGGACCGGTGAAATCGAACCTAGAACAGCCTGAAATCGAACGTAGAACAGCCTTCAAGCAGAGCAGATAAATTATAGCCTAAATGTCCAAATTGTCTTGCTTTTTATAAACATGTGAGAAATGGGGGAAGAGATGTTGATTTATGGTAAGAGATGTCGATTTCTTGATTGCAGATGAGCTTCAAATCTTCAATGGTGAAACTGAGAAATTAATAGGATGGATTGGAAGGAGTTGGGCGTGAGTTTTTAGAGGGATAGTTTAGGAAATAGATATTTATTAGGTTTTTAGATAATTAGTTTTTAATATAATTGATTTTAAATAATGATTTGGGTATATTTGAGAGTTTTAAGGTTTTAGAAGGATATTGAAGTAATATTGAGTTTTGTAAGGATATATACGTAATTACTAGCTTTTACAAGGGTATACACGAAATTCCGCTGTATTTGAGGTTTAAATAAAGTCAAATTAAATGATAATACGATAAGAGAGGTGATATATACCGAAGAGTTTCTACTTTCTAGTCTAAGGAAGTTGTTTTTTATGGTTTATGATTATAGATTCCAGTCTCGCTGTAAATAAAATATATAAATTTAGTAGTAAATTAGTATGTGTTTTGATGTTAAAAAAAAGAAGAAGAAGTGATATATCGTTTTACTATTTTTTTTATTTATCATCATACTCACAAGATCAACACAAAATGTCAAAATCAATAGATGAGGCGAGTAAAGAGAATCGATGGATTTCACATGTCATCTTTTGATCAGTAAGAGAATGAAATAGAAAGAAATAATAAGAGAATTTATCTTTTTTCGTACAATAAACTATGTAGATTTAGTAGTAAATTAGTGTGTGTTTTGATGTTAAAAAAAGAAGAAGAAGTGATATATTGTTTTACTATTTCTTTTAATTTATCATCCTACTCACAAGATCAACACAAGTGTCAAAATCAATAGATGAGGTGAGTAAAGAGAATTGATGGATTTCATATGTCATCTTTTGATCAGTAGGAGAATGAAATAGAAAGAAATAATAAGAGAATTTATCTTTTTTTCGTAAAATAAACTATGTCTTAGTTATTATTGTATATAACTATTTTTATTTTTTTAAATAATACAATCAACTTTCATAATTCTTTTATTGTATGCAATGATAATTATAACAAAGATTATTGTATATAATGGTAACTAAAAGGGTTTAGTATCTAAAAGTGTATCGAAGTTGTCACTTTTTGCTTTTGTGTATACTCATCTTTCAAAACTACCGTTTAATGTACTCAACTTTCTAAAACTACCATTTGATGTATCCTAAAACCTACACAACAAGTTGCAGGTAACTTTTGGATTTTTGAATTATTTTTTATACCAAATTTAAAATGAAGATCAAATGTTCATGAATCAAACGAATCTTCATCACCTTCATCCAAAAATGTTTCAGAATTTGTGAGAAACCAAAAATGAAGATGAATCACAAGTCAAAACCTAAACCAAATCAAATACATAAATCGATATGCATTTGCAATACCCAGATCAAACCCAAATGAAGAACAAAAATCGATACACATATTTGAAACCTAAGATGAAGATGAATCACAAGACAAATCTAACAAATCTACAATAGATCTGTAATCACCAATTCAAAACCCAAATCAAACCAAATAAATTATCCTTGAAACCTAAGATGAAGATGAATCCCAAGATGAACAAAACAAAAACCTAAATAGAACAACAAATCTAAATCGAACAGATTTAAACACAGAGATGGTGAAATCGAATCTATGAACCAAGATGAAGAACCCTAAAAACTTACGAGTGTTCACAGCAATAATCGATGATGAAGACTGAAATCGCAACCATCGATGAAACCTTAATCGATGTTATTAACCCTAAATCTTTGCGAAACACAACAACCCTAAATCTTCGAGAATCACAGTAACCCTAAATCTTCGAGAAACACAACCATCGATGAAGACTGTTGTGGCATTTCAACCATCGTAACCTCATGTTATGAACCCTATATCTTCAAGAAACACAACAACCATCTAAATTGAAAGATGATTTGATCTGGGCATTTCAACCATCTAAATCAAAAGATGATTTGGTACGGGAATTGAGACCTAAATCTGGAAACTGATTTTATTATTCATAATAATAATAATTAAATACTAATTTTTATTTAAATTAATGTTTAAAAGATGATGACCTTCCAACAATACTTGCAACCTGCTATCAAAGGTAACAGTACATGAAATGGTAGTTTTAGAAAGTGGGGTACATCAAATGGTAGTTTTGAAAGATGGGTATACATAATAGCAAAAAGTGACAACTTCGATACACTTTTAGATACTAAACCCATTATTTTATTAATATTATGTCCTACGTTTATTTTTAATAATTATACAGAAATTATTATGATATTAATTATTTACCAAATATATTTCCTTCAAAAATTTCTTCTTAATTAATTTCCCTCTCAAACTTTATTTCCCTCCAAAAATTTCTTCTCAGTTTTAATTTCCCTCTCAAAATTGTCTCCCTCTAAATTTTAATTTTATAATATGGGGACCGGTTCTATAATTGAAAACCGGTTTTTATGAGTAAATAATATGGGGACCGGTTCCTTTGTATAAAACCGGTCTATATTGAGTATATAGAAACCGGTTTTTAAGATAAGAACCGGCCCCCATATTATTTACTTATAAAAATTGGTTATGTATTAAAAAACTGGTCCCCGGAGTCATCCTCCATAGCAAAAATAATAAAGGAACCAGTTTTTTGGTTGATTGGTCCCCATGTCTCTTTATTGCTTTATGTGTAGTAGTAACCGGTTAACCGATTATCGGTTTAACCGATTTTCGGTTTAGGTTTAGTTTCACCAAAGTTACGAACCGATACTTCGGTTAACCAGTTCTCGATTAACCTTATGCCCGGTTAACCATCCATGAACACCCCTAGTACCAACGTCTTAAATTACTCGTCGTTGCATGGCTACTGCGTTGTGTTTGTCGTTGAGGATATAACTCCGATCACGAGCTCATTATCTATCTTTTTCTAGTTCCAACGTCTCAAATTATTGAATAGGTAGGAAGATAAAGCCGGATAATAAAGTAGAAGGAATCGAGAGAGAAAATTTCTAATTATTTGATAGTGATTTAACAAGAAAGAGTATTTATACTCTACGCTATCCATGTTGCTTCAGACAAATTTAGAAGATTGAGTCATCTTCTAACTCTTGTATTGTCCTTTTCTTATAGATTGATTATATTGTTTGTTTCAAAAAAGTCAAAAAAAATGTCATACAAAATTAGAAGAGCCAATTGTAAATGTAAAGGCTCAAATAGCCTATATCTTCTAGAGTAGAATGTCTTTCATATAGTCCATACTTAATTCATAGTACTAAAGGACTAATTTTAGCATTTGGATCAATGATATCAATGGTTCAGATTGTATTTTAAAATTTTGGACAGAGTGACATTTTCGTAATTCACATGTGATAGCTTTTACAAATCACATGTGATTGTATACCGAATATTTTATGACTATGTTTTTTATATGGACTTTATTGAACACAACTCATCTTCTTGATTGTAGTAAGTTTTAGGATACTTTGCACAAAAAACATACGCCTTTGTAAAAATATTATCTACTTTTAACTTTTTTGGTCAAGTTTGTTTCACAAATTTCAAAAAAAATAAAATGGAATTAAAATCAAATTCCGTGCTTTATTACGTTTGGTAAAGTTGTTTTTTGATGAAATCCCATTTGTTAAAATGTTTACATTTCCTCAAGTAATAAAATATGTTGACTGGATTGAATTAAAAATCAATTCCATTTATTCGAATCCTATGAAACAAACTGGACCTTAAAGTCTTTCTTTTTCAACTTCGGACTTAAATAATTTTGTTTTGTGTTACATAATACTTGATGCAAAATATATAAATTGATTGCTTTTTAAAGGTACTTTCATTGGTCTAATTTTCATCAAGTATTATATAATACTAACAAATTTATTTAACGTCAAAGTTGAAAAAGACTTTAAAAAGTTCAAAGTGAACAATATTTTTGGAACGGAAAGAGTAGAATATTTTGATCTTAGTAGTAGCATAGTCCCAAGCTCTAAAGTCAAAATATTTCATTGATGATAGTCAAACATCACAAGTATTCACAACACAATACTATTCTAGTTATAAATATGATCCACATCAAAATAAACACACCATTAAGGTCTCTAACACTGCTATCATCGCGGTTTTCTTACTAAATAAGAATCACACATGTACATCTTCCGATTGTAACCCACAAGCGCAGGGGGTTTAGATGAAAAACGGGGCTTCCCAAAGCATCGGCTATCTGTACAATATTTATGTTCTTATTTGATCATGATTCAACATAGATATGTAAAATGTATGGGCTTCTTCATCTTACCAATCCACACTTGCTTTTTCCCCTTCGGTGATTGACATTTTGCCAAATCTTTTAGGGTTTGTTGCTTCTTCGGCACAGTATTTTTCGGCCACCAAGTTGAGAATAATCATATATCCTTCAAATGGGTTATTTGTCAAACTTTCTAAATCGTTTTAGGGGTTTGGTTAAACGTAGTGGAGGCAAAAGTCAATGGCTGGATGCCAGGAATTGACTATAACCTTAATTCCAATTATCTCTGTGTTTGCTGTGTTTGTTGTTGCTGTTGCTGTTGTTGAGGAGGTTGCATGTTTAGAAGTTGCGAGGTATAGTGTGCGAATGGTTGGGAGTAGAGTGGATTCATCATATTCTGCAAATCAACACAAAAATAAATTACAATCAATCAATTGGCAACCCCTTTGCATAAGTAGAGGTTGCAAGTTGGATGGGTTGGGTTGGGTCATGACACTATTAAGCATGTGTCAAATATACCAGTCAAAGTTGGGTTGCGTTGACGCGTAAGGACTTTTTATCCGAATTCTATACTTTTAACGAATAGTTAAATCTTTGGATTCGAACATTTAAGAGGTTGCAAGTATTAAAAATATACTTTGAGCAACTTTCAACTTGTTTGACCTGTACCACTTTCAGCAACAATGATGTTGGTCAAATCTATGAGTAAAAAGTTGTTGATGAAATGGAACCTGAGTCTGAAGAGAATTGGTAGGGCCCACACCAAAGTGGCTTTGTGAAGCATCATCTTGTGATGGGTCGTTAAACCCAACTTGTGTAAACAAGCCTTGAGAACCATGACCCATGTAGTCCTGTGCAAGCAACCAAACAGTCAAAACCGAAAACAATGCAGTCAATCAATTTTCAGAAAAAAAATAACAAGAATACTGGAAGGTTTACTAAGATACTTGACTGATAATCAAATAATATCATTCTGAGGTGGGACAAAACATACCAGAGGCACCGAACTAGAAGTCTGGGGCCCCTAGTAATTAATCGAAGTTGCAGGGCATGATGATGAAAGATGTTCTATTTTATTTGTTTCCTAAATTAAATATAATTTGTTACCCGTGCAGGGTTGGGTTAATTATGGGTAACCAGAGGTTAGGTCTGGGAGGAGGGAGTGCCTATAGGTCAAAAGGTGGGAATTTCAACTTCTGTGTTCTTTCTTCCTTATTTTCAGGTTTTCAATAATATTACCACCGAGGTAATTGTACCCGCGCGTTACGGCGGGGTTTTAACACATACGTGACATCTAGTAAAACTGTAAAAGTCTAATTCAACTTATATAAATAAAGTTATTTCACATGTTACTACAAAAGGGAACTCGTATGTCATTTTTTAGTACTTGTACTTTGCTATATGACTATTATGTTGGAAATAGATGAAATCTTTTTATTACCCGATTTGATTATTAATTTGCTTTTACCTAAAAGAATATAGATTTTTATATGTTATTATATATAATAAGGTGCAAAAGGCATTTGTAATAAACTTTAACGCTAAAAAGTTTAAATATATATTTATTAAACAGAAACAGAAAGAAAAAACTCTCAAAGTTTTCTAATTTTGCATTCAAAAACTTAAACCGCGTGCTACGGCAAGAAAAAATAAGTAGTGATGAACATAATATTAAAATTAATGTTCAAACACAAATGTTAAAGATAAATTGGCAAAATATTTTAAAGATTTGTGATTGGAATTGAGATGAAACTTTATTCTAGGTAATTCTTGTGCATTCACGTCATATAGTTAATATTAAAATCAATTATGGAAAGGGAAGGCTTGAAAAAAAAGAAAAAGAAAAGAAGCGAAGGTGGGATTCAACACATAGCCTGGGACCAACCCAAGTGGTAAGGTCGGGCATACACCATAAAAATAGGTCACAAAAACATGTTTTAGTAGACGATATAAGAAAGAATTTTTAGTATTATGATTTTTAGAAAAACATTTTTTAGATTAATATAATATTATGATAATTTTTATATTAAAATATAGATTAAAATGAGACAATCACAAGTATATATTTATATTTATAGAAAACATTATGTGTTAAAAGTTATATATGAAAAATAGATAAGATATAAAATTAATTAAATATTTTAATAAAATAATAATAAAATTAGTTAAGGTCTATGGAAGAAAAAAGCAAATATCCTAATATCTCCACGTGAGTGTTTGGCTGGAAGGAGGAACGGAAAAAAGTTGACGTTGGAATGAAGGGAAAAAAGCAAATAAAAATGTGAGGGGAAGGATTTGAAAACCCGACCTTTGGTAAACAAAGCATTCATACCACTCGGCTGGATTGCTTTAACTGTTTTGATTTGCAGCAAAAAATATATAACATATTATCTGAAAGTTACTGTTCATAACTTCCTGATAAATGTTATTATATATAATATGGTTCATATCAAATTGGTATCAGAGCATCACTTCTGGGCTGGTTATCGAGAGAGAGAGAGAGAGAGAAAGGGGGGGGGGATTGTTACTGTTCATTATCTACTGTTTAAAAAAATAAGGTTTTTTCCCCTCGTGTTTCTGTTCATCATGACTGCATTTGTTACGGGGTTGAAGCCAGAATCGGGATATCAGTTTATATGCAGCGGGAAGAACCAAATGACGAGTTTTGCAAACATTGGCGGAGATTCAAGTCACTGAAGATTTCTTTCCGCTAGAATTGGGAAGGAGAAAGGTTACTTTAAGGATTGAATGGTTGCAAACGCTGGGAGAGAGAACGGTCAACTGGAAGGGTAAAGATTAAGGAGTCGGGCCTATGTAAATCAATGGTCTCTTTGTTCATTGGTTAGACCCCTACAATAAAAAAAAGAAGGAATTGCAATTGACATAAAGAGGGTAGAGCAAAGGAAGGATCTGCCAACTACGCCGTCAAGTGAGTTTGATGGATAGTGACATTTTTCAAATGCCCAACAGGGATACCTCCCTACCGAGATCATGAACCCGCAAGGAGTAGCCCGAGTAAACATGAGGCCATATCGATACTCGCATGCTCAGAAGAATGAGATAGGCAAGTTGGTAAAATAGATGTTAGAAGGTGGGGGTAACCCAACCGAGCTCCAGAACGTTTTCTAGTCCGGTATCATTTGTTAAGAAAAAGGATGGGAGTTGGAGGTTTTGTGAGGATTATAGGGGGTTGAACAAATCGACAAACTTGTATAAGTTTCTGATCCCATAACTGATGAGTTACTAGATGAATTACATGGCGTGACCATTTTCTCTAAACTTGATTGTTAGTCAGGTTACCATCAAATTCTTGTGAGGAATGAGGATATGCATAAAACTGCATTCAAGACTCATGAGGGACATTATGAGGTTTTGGTCAGACAGTTCGGATACCAATGCACCAGCGACATTCCGATCCTTGATAAATAATGTATCCCACCCTCTCTTGCAAAAGCTCGTATAGGCTTTCTTTAAGAATATATTGGCTTATAGTAAAAGCCCCCACCATTTATCGATAGTATTGAATACTCTACAAGAACATGAATTATTTGGAAAATAGAAAAAATGCTTTTTTTCAAACGATAAAATCGAATATGTTCAGCATAATAATTCTGGGTAGGGGGTGTCGGCAAACCCAGCCAAAATTTTAACAATGTTAGAAAAGAAAGGCCAGTTTCTAAAACATTGTAGAAGTTACGCAGGATTTTGGGACTTGCAAGGTATTACCGAAAATTTGACAAAGGTTATAAGAACATCGCTTGGGTCCTAACAAAACAACTCAGAAAAGATAACTTTAATTGGCCTAACGAGACAACTCAAGCGTTTAGGGCATTGCATGACGCTATGAAAAAAGTGCCCGTACTTGTGCTACCAGATTTTATTGAAGACTTCTTAGTGGAAAAGGACACTTCAGAGTTCAGAACATGGGATTGGTGCAGTTTTAATGCCAAAAGAGAGGCCGGTAGCATATTTCAATCAGGTATTCAGTACAAGAGCGAGATTAAATTGGTTTGTGAAAGAGAAGTAAATAATTCATGGGAATAGTGTTACCCATCCAAGAGTAGAGGTTGTATTTGTTAGGAAGGCAAATTATGGCAAGAACAGACCAGAAAAATACAACGGAAACAAAGTTTGTTGACGAGGAACATCAAAAGTGGCTCTCTTAATTGGCATGATACAGTTTTGCAATTCAATACCAGCCTGAAACTGCTGATGCCCTGTCACGGTGACTTGAAATGAACGCCAAGACAACTCCCTTTGTTAAGAAATTGGAGGAAATATTGCAAGAACTGATCCATGATCCAGAACAGCAGACATTTAAGAAGGTGGTATGACAAGAGAATGAAGAATTTGGAGGATGCTATTGATAAAGGACAGTTGCTTTATCAGAAAAGGTTTGTTTTACACCTTTACCGAGAACATTTAAGTGGATCCCAAGATCATTAATTTCATGCAAGTGCAACAAGAGGTCATGCTGGCATCCCGAAAACATTGTTGCCAGAAGGGTGTCAACAAAGCAAATATTCTATATTGTTGCCAGAAGGGTGTCAAAAAAGTAAATACTGTACATTGTTGCCCAGAGGGTTATTAATTCTCAGAAAAGGCTCCGGATGACATCACCATGGACTTCATTGATGGGCTACCCGATTCTGAGGGTTAGTAGGTTATATTGGTGGTAGTAGACCGTCTCAAAATATGCTCATCTCATTCTGTTACAATCCTTTTGTGAAGCACCACCACACATGGACAAACGGATGTGGTAAAGTGTAGTACCACTTCCGTTTGTAAACCTATCTAAGGTGTTTTACTTCCAAAACCCTGAGACTATGACCCCAATGGTTGTCATGGGTACAATATATCCCACTACTACACAACACCCACAGTTCTATATGATCGAGAAGAGAACCATCTCATTGATACGGTATGAATCTACTTCATCGCCATCTTTCGAAGTTGCTCGGTATTTGCAACAAGGTAGTTGAAGTTGCTCGGTATTTGCAACAAGGTAGTTGAAGGCGGAGGCAACCTTGAAGCGACAAGGCAAGAGACAACAAACAGTGATGGCCCAAGTAAAGTTTTCTCATTAAATAGTACAAATAGCATATATGACAATATGACATAATAAAAAATAAAAAGAATGATTAAAAACATAATTTGAAGATCTAAATAGCTAAAAATTAAAAAACCAATAAAGTGTTTCTTCTAATATTAATCACTCCCATGCCTCACCACTTTCTACATCCACAATATCATCTTCATTCACAAGATCAACATCCTCATCTGATTCATCAACTAGGAGTGATTTACTCTTACTTAAAGACGTTGTGTTTCTATTGCCGTGTGTGGTTCATTAACTCCACTTACACTTGCTACATTACCCTAAGTGTCCTTCCTCATCCCAAAAACTAACTAATCCTCTGTATTTATTCTAATCCCCTTAAACCCCATGTCTTTATATGAAGAGAGGAAAGGCAAAGGCGCCTAGGGATAAAGCTTATCCTAACGTTTGGTTCCATGTATTTATACAATTATACGTACGTAAGAGAATATAAAAATATGACAGCTGAAAAAAGAAAAGAAAGATTAGTCATTGAGAAAGTAGACGGAGAAAGATGCCTCGCCTCATTGCCTTAGGGCATGTCGACTAGTCAACCAAGGCCATCACTCCTTTGACAACTTTCCCTAATCCCCGTGGAGCCCATGTATTTATACGGAGGTTAGAAAATAAAATATGGCCATTGAAGAAAGAAAAAGAGAAATTAGTCATCGAAAAAGTAGACATTAGGAGCAAAGGCTGTCACATCGTCTTTGGGCATGTTGTCATCCAAGCATCGCCTCGCATCATGGCCTGGGCTTTTCCTTTCAAAGGCAACAAATTTATAATGGCTTAGCCTCATTGCCTTGGGCCTCACCTTCGTGGCCTTTGACAACATTGATTTCCAGGAGAGGATCAAGATCAAAGCCTTGAAGAGTTGAAAAGAAATATATGCAACCCACAAGTAATGAAGAAAAAAGAGGCAATGCTTATAGAATAGAAGTTGAAACTATTGTAGGGGACAAAGTTCACTTAAATCTTCGAGTCTTCGACCATATAGATAATAATCACTTGCTAAGAGGTGAAATGAAAATAATATAGCTCCTCGTTAGTTTGGTCCATTTGAACAGAGTGAAACGTGGCATAACAATTTCTCACATTTCATGTTTGAACACTATTTCGCTTCGTAGTTTTCTATATTATCAAACATATTTAAGTATTTAACTAAAAAAATACATACATATTATGTAACTTGACTGCAGCTAGCTTAGGCTTTAAAACGTCTACACTTTAGGCTAAAGAATCTGTTGGAAAATATGAAGATACCTGAGACATGAAATCATTCCCTGTACCAAAACGAGAATACCCAGCTTGAGTATTATTCTGGTTCAAGTAGCTTCCTGGAAACCCTCCTTGGGTAGCTGGATTACCATACTCAACACCATATCCACCTTGAGAAGCCTGAACAACATAATTATTACATATTGAGCAAAATAAATATCACTGCATAGAAGCTCCCAATTACAATTCAACCCAATTACTTTTAAAAACCCGATTCAAGTTATGTTTTATCCCTAAAAGGTTACATGGACTAAAAAAGAAAAAAATGCAGAGGAAAATAGGAAATGGGTGATGCAGACAACCTTCTAAATTGCTTTTTTAAAATTTTGATTAATACTGTAAATGATATATTTCTTGTAATCATACTTAACACAAATAATAAGTAACAATTTTAAACAAAAAGAGTATTATGGTCAACACACCAAATCCGGTCACTACAAAGAATTAGCCATTTGGAGATACAAAAGAGATTTATTTACCTGTGTGGAAAATTCAGCAACATTATATGGAGCATGTGACCCTTGGCTTTTAAAATCATCACCCAAGAAATCCTGCATAATATTTGATGATAATAAAGGGGGTTCAATACTTGATGCACAAAAATTAATTAATATTCATGAGAAATACCATTACCTGTGACATTCCACCAGCTGAGAACCCATCATGAAATGTTTGTCCTGGTCCTTGAGTCATCTATCACAAACAACAAAATTTCTTTTAGAAACTCGAAAATGATTCGCACAAATTACTAGATAGGAATACAAAATTAAACAGAAGCAATGGAGAAAATTACACTGACATTAGAAACATATCCAGGTTGAGATAATGGACCAGGACCACCAACTGATGATTGGCTATTTGGATTTTCTAAGGGAGGGAAGTTATAATTAGACCCCATGGGTGGTGCACCAATCAGTTGCTGTGAGCCACCTTGCTGGTGTGGACGATGGCCTCCAATAGGACCACCACCACCACGACCACCACTGAAACCGCGACTACCAGGCTGAGGGACACCGCCAACAGGTCCATGTACTCCACGAGTTGGTATAGCGTAAGGCTGAGGACCACCGTGATATGGTGGAAGTGGCACCCGAGGCATTGGATACGCAGCTGGATGTAGACTAGGTTTGTGTGCGCCATTAGGTGCTGGTACAGAAGGCATGTATGGACCTGCAAATAGGAGATCAGAAGAATGCTTAGTTACTCCCTCTGATTGAAAACATAAGCCATAGAGAGGTGGCAAAGTGAACAGCACATGTGGGTCGGTGAACAGCTAAAAACAGGTAATTCTAGAATGAACGAAGGGTGCTTTCTATATGGGTCGAAATGGTTCAGATTGAGGCCATTGGGCTGGCCCAAACTTGTCCAAAAATATTCATTCTCGTTAAACAATTAGCCTGTCATAAATGACTACAAATAATAATAATAATAATAATATTTCAAAAACAATCGCATCTATTAAATTAAATGATATAGAAGACATTATGCATTATAGACATACTTTCGACCCATTTGACCCCTTTCCTTTTAAGTTATTCTAACCTGTTTGATCCACTAAGGTAAAACATAACCCAAATCCAGCATTCACAAGATGGGGCAAAATAAATGAAAACCACGTCATGACTTTTCAACCAAGTTGGACTTCAAAGCAAGAAAAGGAATAAAAGAACAGAAAAATTCTTATAAGACTAATATACCCCTGGAACGGCTGTTCCTTCCATCAGCTCCTGAAGCAACATTACCAAAGCTGTCATTGGCTGCTATACCGGGTCCACCACCAAAGAATAGCCTCCGATCATTATACATCTGTGTCAGTCAAGTAAACCACAAATCAATTAATCAAATAAATAAATAAATATACAAAAGAAAAAAAGGCATATTAGTTCATACTTTTTTTGGCTTCTGAAACTGCACCATACTCTGCTTTAAGTTGTTCAAAGGGCCTTCCACTAAACATTCATTCTCCTGTTTCAACCAAACAGAAGTTTGTGGGAATGTCAGCTCTAGAAAATGACAGGTATGAGTAACAATACGCAAGTATGATTTACTTTAGAAAAATTGCAATAACTTTCAGCATTTAAAAAATGAATACCTTATAATGGGTGAGTAATCCATTCCATAATGGTTGTTTACTAAGAACTTTTGGATTTCCAAGAATAACGATACCATAACGAGCACGCGTAAGTGCCACATTAAGCCTGCGTGGATCATTTAGAAATCCAATACCTTGATGTTCATTACTTCTCACACATGACAAAATGATGTAATCTTTTTCCCGCCCTTGAAATGAATCCACACTTGCAACCTGCAAACTACTAGTTCTAAGCACATTTGCTTTCATGAAACTCAGATCTATTTAATTTTACACAAAAGGAGTAATAAGTAAGATGAATATATCACCTCAATTTCCTTGTAAAGCTGCTGCCTAAGTGCACCATTTCTTGACATATAGTTAACAATGTATGCACGCTGGCCCTCATATGGTGTTATAACCCCTATCTGCGTAACAATGTTTATAATATAAGAGAATAATTTATGTAATACGAAGAAATCAGATTATGTTTATTGTGTGTTTCTAGAGTTGTATAATGTAGAATTGTACAGCAGCACTTGACCCTCTTTCTATACATAAACAAGTACTAACTACTAACAGTAAGAAAAAAGGAAAAAAAACTACTAACTTGGAACTATATTTGAACAAAAATGTAACATATTACCTGACTTGGAACTACACCACTCTTTAAGAAAGTGGTGACTATCTTTTCAACATTTGCAGCCTCAGTCCTATTAAGATATGAAGTTCCACTGGCACTAATTTCTTCTTGTCCCATCTATGAGAAAATTAGGTCAACCAAACAATAAGTTAAGACAATCTTGAAAAGTTATTGATAAACACTTATCAAGTCATTCAAGAAGCTTAAAAAAACAAATTAAATCTCAAAAAGTATCCAAAGACAAGTTGTAAACACCTGGACATAAAAGAACATGGGACGGTTGGGAACAGGCCAAGGAAAATCAATTCCTGTTGATTGGCGTTCATTAATTGTCACCCCGTTTTGGAGCGTACCCTCATAGAAACTATTTGAAGGAAATTCTGAAAGGCATGGATGCATTCGATATTGAACCTGCAGATTCAAAGGTAAAATATTAGATGCTAAGACCAAAATTAACAAAGAAACTAATTTCTAGAGGTGTGTTTGTGTGTGTCTGTGTGAGAGAGAGAGACAGACCTGCAATCTAATTGGTTTGACACCAAGCATCACAAGTCTCTCAAACAAAGACTGGGCTAACCCTGCGCGGGCTGCTTTCTTGCACATAATAACCGGACCAAGCTGGCAATGGTCACCAACAAGAATAACCTAATACCCAAAAAATATATATATATATTTTAGAAAAACTACAGTAGAAGTTATATAACTTTCATGTGTATGTATATTACCTGCTTTGCCCCAAGTACTAGAGGTATCAGACACTCTGGCTCGGTTGATTGAGTAGACTCATCAATAAGCACCTAAAAATAGTAAAACAAAAGGAGAACATAAAAAATAACATGAGAGGTCATTAAGGATACAAAATCGAAAACCCTTACAATAAATAATAGAAAGTTAACCTGACGGAATCTAAAATTTGCCAACCGAGGATCTCCAGCACCAACACATGTGCAACAGATGACATCAGCACTCTGAGATATTTCTCGTTCTGTAGCCCGCTTCAGTGCTTTATACTTCTTCTCATCACTGCTGGATAATTCCCCTGTATAAGTTATATAAACATGTATTTAAATTTTACAACCTCAAAATATTGCCACTGTTTATTTAAAGAAGTAAAAGAAAGGGGGGCTCAATCCTCACCTTGTTCATCTTTCAGTTGCTGCAGCTTGTGAAGTTCACTCTTTTCAGATGTATCAAGATGTCGAACCTTCAAGAAACCAGTTTAAATGAATGTTTTAAAAAAACAAGACTACATTAGAGCAATAACACATAAATGATTTCAAAATAGATCTTTTTTGTAAAAGTAGTCAAAAAATAAAAAACAAGATAACACAAACCTGGTAATGAAGTGTTAAATGCTCAACAGGTGAACTAACAGCTTCCCTTGATTTAGCACAGAGTCTAACGACCTGGTTAGTTAAGATAAAAGGGATAATGTATACAAAGGCAACGAGAGATCTCATATGCTCCATGCTGATATATATACATACACATATCAAGTATATATGTGTATGTATGTATGTGTGTGTATATGTATGCATGTACATATATGTGTGTGTAACTGTGTGTGTGCGTGCGTGCGTGGGTGTGTGCGTGGGTGTGTGCATGTGTGTGAATATATAACCTTAATCATACCAGCTGGCAAGACTCAAGAGAATGAAAAAATTACCTTTAAGCCCGTGGCACTTATTTTCTCTGCAAGTTGGTCTACAGCCACATTGCTAGGTGCACATACCAAAACCTGTTTTTTAAAGGTAAAAAAACAGACTGTCACCATAAAAATTCAGGACTTGCACAAAGTGTTTACAAAAGTGGGAGTAGAAATACCTGCCCTTGTCCCTGTTTAGCCATGTGATAAACAATTGCAGCAGAAGTGACTGTTTTCCCTGTTCCAGGTGGCCCTTGAATCAAACTTATTGGTTTCTGAAGGACACTTTTTACAGCAAAAACCTAGCAATTTAAATGTTCTACAGGTCAGACACATTTCACTACTTTAAATGCATAAATAACCAAAACAATGAAGATTATAATATTATAAATGGATGCCATTATTAAAAAAAGTCATGTATTGTGTTCCCTGGTGCTTCACATCACCTAATAAAAAGAACTGCACTAGTCATCATTTACAATAAAGAATGCAAATGGTAAATATAAAATGTACACACACACACACACACACACACACACACACACACACACACACATATATATATATATCTAGACGACTAGATATACATGTGTGTGCGTGTGTGTATGTGTGCGTGTGTGTATGTGTATGTGTGTGTATTATGAAAACCTACCTGAGATGCATTAAGCTCTGGGAGACCAGGTGCACCAAATCGACGAGGTAATGCATTACGAACCATTTGAAACTCAACCTCATGGCCTAGCAAATGATGGTAAATATACCTGCATAGATGCAGCATATGAATAATACTACGCATCGAAAGATCCTACCGTTCCGTTTATACAGATCCACAAAAAGTAACCACACTATCTAAAATTTTAATATGCTGTAAAAGACCTCCCCCTTTTTTTATACACCTGCCACCATCTCAAAAGGCAAAAGAAATTTGTAATTGAAAAGGGAAAAGAAAAACTAAAAAATATATATTTACATGGGTGTTGAATCATACACTCTTACTACTAAATAAAGACAGCCTAAGCAAATACTGCATGAAGTATGAACTGCAATTTAGTGATTATATGATATATGTTCTTTGTCTTGTTTCAACACTAACCGCAATCATTTAATCATCAATAAAGGAGAGAAAGAGGAAGCACAAACATCAGAATTTCATCATGATAATGAAAACACATATGCAATTTCAATTTACATGATATCCAACACACCCACCCGCTGACACTTGTTTCATCGACTGCAAAAGTTTTCATTGCACCCTGCATCCTATCAAAACTTGTGCTCTTCCATACAAAATCAACACTAAAACCATGGTTCACATCAACAGGAACACCCTGCAAACATCATATCATCATCACAATAAAAAAATCTAGCAAAAAGATCATATCATCATCACAATAAATAAGAAATCACAATAGCAGTCACTACCTGACTTGCACGAAGTTCAAGCGCCACCTCCTCTTGTGCAGTAAGTTTTATCTGAAACATTAAAAATAGAAAATAAAACAAATATGAGAAATTTATAATCAAACAAAAGAACAAAAAGATTACAGAAGAACAAGAAGACATACCACATGTCCAACTGACTGCCAAGCCGGATGTGCAGCATCGCCCGAGTACCGCAACCGTAACTCATCACCAGGAACAAGACGCAATTCATTATCTTCCTAAATTATATTAATATTAATTAGCACATATGTACTTTCAAACAACTTTATAATAATTATGAACAAAACATCAAAACAAACAATGTAAATCACCTTTGGGAAAACAAAATATGCAATACGCTTCTTGTTGAGACCAATATCCCATCGTATTGTGAGGTTGTCTTTGCTTTGCGATTCTTTCATCATCTGTAAAACATCAAAATTAAAATTCATGTTAACGTAGTTGGATAAGAAAGATATCGTCAAACAAAAAGGTCAAACAAAAGGTGTTCAGTTCATTCATCATTAGAAGAGGATATCGAATGTTAAAGAGAATGACTACAAAAACCACAATTGCTTACTTTATCATAGTCAGCTTCAAGCTTAATGAGTGGGGCAAATACATTTTGATACTGAATCACAACAGCAAGCACAAACGAGTTATAATAATTCCCATTACAAGCAAAATTTTGACACATTTTGGAAAACCAAATTGAAAATTTTGGCACTTAAACCTGATAAGCATCTTCATATTTCATGGCTACAGACTGAGGCTCGTCATCTACACCGGGCTTTTCAAGATCTTCCAAAGTAGCATCAGGATTTGTTTTCCATAATTCTTCCACTTTATTGATCTGCTGAGCACTGATATGACGTGCCTGCAGTTGCTCCTGTTCAGATGGAACCTGCAAAAATTTTTAAAAAGAATTTAGAGAAAATAACAATTTGTAAAAAACCACTCAAAGAGCCCACTTGAAATAACAACTCGTATGTTTTTTACGTAACCGTGCGGGATCAGCATACACAGAAGCATACAGAATAAACAACAGACAGATATAAGCAAACACACACACACACCAAGTCACCAACCTTAACAAGCCACTGCAAAAAACATCTATCATCAATAAGTGGACACCATTGACTAAGGTCCCAATTCATGTCTTTCAGTGCATTCACATTAAGACAAGGTTCCCTGCAAAGTAGAACAACTACACTCTCTGTCTTTGCTGAAATGAATCCAAGAAGAAAAACATTTCGGCATCCGCAGTTATAGCATTCAAGAATTGTTTCTCCCAAAGGACTATCTTTATGAAGACACACTTCTTTATGTTTAGCTCGAACCTGTAAAAGATTCAGGGCAAAATAAGCAACAAGTTATTAAGGGCATGGTAAACTCTCCTATACGTGAAGACATAACAAAAATGTTTTCCAGATATTTTAGATTCTGGATAAGAAACTGAAGCTTGTTGGATGGCAGCAACTTTGGTAAACTAGAAAAACACTACACAGCTAAATCCATGATCCAATCACGGCCAAATACAGCTTAACTTTAGAGACAGAAAACGTAACACTCGTTCTAAAACCTTAGCAACAGCGGCAGAATATTACTGTAACATACGCTATTTGATTTAAATGAACTAATTCTTTAAAGCGCTGCTAGAAACTTATAAAGCAGCTTAACACCAAAATAAGGTACCTGATAAATTTAAACAGCAAACAGTAAGGCCCTTCTTCGGCACAAATCTATCCTATCAAGAAATAAGAGTAGCCAACTCAATTTCAGCTACTTCCTATATTTCTTATAATCCAGGTAAAGATCATCGTAAATCGAGTTGTACACATATCATTTTGTAATAAAAAGTGATAAAACCAGAATTTCTAAGGTTTAGAAGAGGAATTGAGGCTAATTGAATTGGGTTTAACTAATGTGTGTATCTGTGTGTGTTTGAAAGAGAAGAACAGAGAGAATTCTGTTTATTGTCAACTAACTCAAAATGAATTACAAAACATGTATTTATACTCCAAAATGGGTCATAACAGTACTCCACAAAACTGCATCCAAAGGCAAGTTTCAACATTTGCAAATCCTACTTGGCATAATATATAATTACAGAAACTTACAGCCGATTAAAGAAAACTAATTCAAATGCCATAAAAAATGGAATCATAACCAAAGTTAATATAGAGCTTACCAGGTGATTAACAATGTGAGAACCAGAAGTGTTCCCCCTTGAATTGCAGAACCATTTGCGACAAGATGGCACATTACACCTCACAACGCATGCCGGATTCTGCACCCCGCAATACTTGCAAGCATGTTCCATAAAATCCCCCTTTCCATACTCATAACTCTCATCATCCCCAGTCTCCTCAAAATTCAAACCGCTCATCCCCGCAGCCAGGGCATCAACCGCCGACGCCTGATTAACATTACTATTCCCTCTACCACCACCGCCCTTGCCGGAAGTTGCTGAGCCAGGAGATGCGTTGCTATCAGAACGGTGGTCGACGGCGGCAGAGGTATCGACGGATATAGAGTCTGAAGGTGTGGGCCATACTGATGATGAGGGTGAAGATCGAACGGCATTGGGTTGTGAAAGCTCTTGAAACTCTGGGTAATTGAAGTCTTCTTCGCCTTGTGTGTTGAATTCCAAAAACGTATAGGCGTCGTCGTTACCGGTGTCGGGCTGAGACGCCGTTTCGTACAGGTTGTTGGGCTGAGAATCCATACTTTACTACGATAAATTAGGGGATTCTTCAAGAAAAATAAGTGTACAAACAACGAAAACGAAGATTGAGACAAGGAAAAAAGTTGTCTTTAGGGTTTGATAGAATGGCAGAAGAAGGGAGATACAGGATTACAGGAGGGATGTTTGTATCGGTGTGTTAAGACGTAAAGAATTGACTCGGGCCGGACTCTAAGCCGAAGCGTTTATAGCCGATGTTTTAGAACCGCTATCTTTGTTCGATCCGATCTCCTCGTCGGATAACGAGTAAACTCATTCGACCGACGGGTCAATCCGGTTTTCAAAATTTTTAAATTTTTTTATATATGTAAACATGAGAAATGTTCAATACAGTCCTAATTTAATTTATAGTCCTGAGGGATAATTTATAGCCATTAGATTTTAAGATTCAATGGTCTAGATTCAATCTTAAATTATAATCAAAATTGATATATTTGTATGAAGAAGGACATTTATGACTTTTTAATTATTGGTCCTCACTTTCTCTCTCCTCTAATTTATTTAAAATTAATTATCTCACAAATTGTTAATCGTTAGAAGAAACGAATTATACCGTTGCGATCCTCGTGTTCCCCTCTTTTATTAGAGAGGTCACTTGATATACTTTCGACAAATT
>JAUEJL010139345.1:0-10862 GCA_032274825.1 Drosophyllum lusitanicum | reverse complement strand
ACATCATTGGACTCTAATTCCATATCACACATTCCCTCTTCAGTAGAGACACCCACAGATTGTGAAAATGAAGTTATATCACCCAATCAAAATGAATTCATTTCTACTGCTGATAGTCAACATATAACTTCACCTCCCCAAATCCAAATTTATCTCAACTCCCAAACAATCCAAAAAGCCTTCAAAGACCATAGATATCATCCTCACAATTTGGTAATAGGCAACATTGAGGATACAGTTAGAACAAGATCAAAGGCATGCAACATTTGTTTCTACTCTAGATTTGTATCTTTGATTGAACCAAAGAAGGTTGATAAAGCCCTGAATGATCCCCACTGGGTAACAGCAATGCAAGAAGAACTGGCAGAGTTTAAAAGAAATAATGTATGGACCTTGGTACCCAAACCAAAGGATAAAACCATCATTGGAACAAAGTGGGTTTTGAGAAACAAACTAGATGAAAATGGGCAAATCATCAAAAGTAAAGCAAGGCTAGTGGCACAGGGGTATTGTGAAGAACAAGGTATTGACTTTCATGAAACCTTTGCCCCTGTTGCATGATTGGAAGCCATTAGACTATTCCTAGCCTATCCTGTCTTCAAGAACTTCATGGTATTCCAAATGGATATTAAGAGTGCTCTTCTGAATGGAGATTTAAAAGAAGAGGTGTATGTCAAACAACCTACTAGCTTTGAGGATTCTAGCTTACCTGATCATGTATTCTTTCTCAACAAAGGCTTATATGGTCTTAAGCAAGCACCAAGAGCCTAGCATGATACCCTCTCTTCTTTTCTCACTAACAAAGGGTTTATAAGAGGAAGTATTGATAGCATTTTGTTTGTCAGGAAGTATAAAGGAGATGGGATACTTGTATAGATATATGTAGATTGTAACACCCTAAAATCCTAAGCCATTTTTTTAAAATACGTTGCGGAAGCATCAAACAAAGGATTTATATAAATCACAAACATTTACAACTGTTTACAAAATACAAACATCATATCCTGTTGTGTTACTAAACATAGTATGGCTCGTTTCAAAACATATATTCGAGTGCCGGTCAATCTTTCTTCTAACAAAACAACTCAGCTAAACAGCTGCAAACTGGACTTGCAAAAACAGTTCAATGGTGGGAAATTAGCACAAAGCTATGGGAGAGGAAGCTAAACCACAACAGCCAACGGCTACAATCAACACAAAAGCATGCAATCACATAATCCTGAAGACTGGCAGTTCGGTGCAGAACTTACAACCAATGCCGGCCAAAGCAAAGGTTTACCGATAGCCCACCGCCTATTGGCATAGTTAGATCCGCTCTGATACAATGCATGCACGAGAGGGTCTACAACTGCTTAACCAATAGCGATCAGGCCTAGCCCAATTCTACGTATAGCTGACTTCTCAAATGCAACTCAATATCATCCAAAGAGTGCGTAACGATCAAACCTCATACAATCAGATATACAATCCACAATCATCAGACTAAACAGTCAATCAATCACAATTGCATGCATCACATGCATCACATCAATCATAACCTTTACCATCCGTGAGTTTACATCCACTCACCTCTTGATCTCAAACGTAGCACTCAGATGTCTAATATCACTGAGTCTTGGTGTTTCCTGAAAACACAGCAACACGAAATTAGTTTCCCATAAATATATCTTCACATATATTTATATCAAGAATACTCATACTCTTCAATTTAGATCCACACAATATAAACATATAATATGCACTCCAAAAGAACCAATAACAAAAAGCTCCAAATCCTGAAATTCAATGGACGCGTCGCGTCCAATCCTTTGACGCGTCGCGTCCAATCCTTCGACGCGTCGCGTGGCGCCTTCGAGCAGCCTCCTTCGAATGGCCACTTCGAACGGAGGCTTCGAACGGGATTTCAAACGCCCACTTCGAGTTGCCACTTAGAGCGCCCAAAACCTTCGAGTAGACTTCGAATTGCCATAGACTTCGAGCGGGCCTCCCTTCGAACGAAGGCTTCGAATTCGAAGCGAACGCGTCGCGATCCTCCCCTAACGCGTCGCGTCACGTACCTTTCAGTCCAAACCTGCAACTTTTCTTCATCTTCCAGCTCCTACCAAATACGAAGCAACATATATTCAAAGTTGGAAAACGAATTCTAATACTTCTAAACCCATAAAATCTTCATATAACGTATAACAAACATAAATAACACTTCAAATCCATTTAAAACACCAAAACAAACAAAACCCATTTGTCAAGTAAGCTTTAAAAGGTTCATATCATCATCAATGGAGTTCATCATGCTTATACTCATAAAACCTAGCAAGAACACATTATAAAACTATCATATATCATGCTAGAAACACAATCTAACCTTAGTTTTGATTTATCAATCAACAAAATCTCCAAATCCAAAATTCAAGTTTCTTCTTCTTGAGGTTTCTTCAACAAGAAGTAAGCCTACACTTTTGCACACACACACAAGATACATGAGAATTGAGAAGTTGAATTCTTCAATTCTAATCCATATACACGTACACACACTTATTCACTAATTTCTAAGCATGAGGTGATCTTCACATATAAATATCTCATACCTTATTTACACATAAACACATATACACCTTCATGCATGCTTTATGCATACATACATACATACATACTTAATTACTTCCAAAGTAACTAATTAACTTAATTAACATGAGACCATATCTTTTTAATTGAACAAAACACATAATCAAATAATTAATCACACGTAAACACGTACCGCTAACCCGCTAACGACTAGCCCGGGTTTGCGGATGTTACAAATCTCCCCTCCTTAGGTGGATTCCGTCCTCAGAATCTCATCCCGTTCAAACAACTGAGGGTAACCATCTTTCGTATCATCCTCCGTCTCCCAGGTTAAATCAGAACCCAAACTATGTTTCCACTTGACTAACACCATAGGAATCTGCTTCTTATGATGTTTAGTCACTTTACGATCCAAAAGTTCCATAGGTTCTTCCACAAGTCTCATACTTGAATCAACTTTGAAGTCATGCACCGGGAGAATCTGACTCTCATCTTCTACATTACACTTTCGCAGATGACACACATTGAACATGTCGAGAATACCTACCAACTCAGAATGAAGATCCAACGTAACTGTCTGGTCGTTCACTATCTGCCGTATGCGAAAAGGACCAATGAAGCGAGGAGCTAACTTTCCATGCTTTCCAAAACGAATAACACCTTTCCACGGCAAGACATTCTAATAAATCAGTTCATCCACCACAAACGATATAGGCCGAGGATGCGGATCGGCATACATTTTCTACCTATCTCTGGCAGCTTTCAATTTCTCTCTAGCAATAGCAACCTTATCTGCCGTTATCTGAACAATCTCTGTACCCGCAAACTGTTTCTCACCATCCTCTAACCAACAAGTCGGGTAAGGCAACGAAGACCGCACAAATTTCATATGGAGGCATCCCAATACTCGAATGGTAAGAATTGTTATAAGAAAATTCAATCAACGGTAAATGCAAATCCCAAGAACCACCATACTTAATTACACATGCACACAACATATCTTCAAGCGTTTGTATGGTTTGTTCAGTCTGACCATCGGTCTAGGGATGATATGCAGTACTCAAGTTAATTCTTGTCCCCGATTCTCTTTGTAAACTCTTCCAGAAGTTAGAAACAAATCTGGAGTCTCTGTTAGATACAATAGATAACGGAATGCAATGCCTCGAAACAATCTCGTCAATGTACAGTTAAGCCAATCTGCCCAGAGATGTCGTCTCGGAAGTGGCAAGAAAATGGGCACTCTTCGTTAAACGATCTACAATTACCCATATCATGTCGTGGTTCTTCGGAGTACGCGGAAGTTTTGTTACAAAATCCATCGTGATGTGTTCCCACTTCCACTCTGGGATCTCCAGCTGTTTTAAGGATCCATAAGGCTTCTAATGTTCCCCTTTGACTTGTACACATACATGACATGATTCAAACATCTGTTTTCGTAGTTGGCCACCAGTATAGTACCTTCAGGTTGTTGTACATTTTGGTACTTCTTGGGTGTATCGATAATCTGGATTTGTGTGCTTCCGTTAGAATCAATTTCCTCAGTTCTCTAAACATAGGCACCCAAACACGAGACTTGAATGTTTTCAATCCACGAGAGTCGTCAATTAACTCTTACTTTCTCTTTTTCATCAATCCTATCTTCAAATTCTCCTCTTTCAAGGCTTCTAATGGAGCGGATTTCAATCTTTCCACTAAATCAGATACTATCTCCATTCGTATAAATTGAATATGACCTCCAGCTCTTTTGCGACTCAACGCATCTGCCACCACGTTCGCTTTCCCATGGTGGTATCTTATCTCGCAATCATAATCCTTAATTAACTCCAGCCATCGCCTTTGTCGCATGTTCAATTCTTTCTGGGTAAACACATATTGTAGACTTTTGTGATCGGTACAAATCACACATTTAGTACCGTACAGATAATGCCTCCACAATTTTAGCGCAAAAATGACGGCTGCCAATTCCAAATCATGAGTCGGATAATTTGTAACACCATAAAATCTTAAGCCATTTTTTTTAAATATGTTGCGGAAGCTTAAGTGAAAAGATTTCATAAAAAATACAACTATTCACAATCATTCACAAATACGACCATTAAATCCTTTATTGTGTTATAAAGTAAAAAAACAAGGCTCGTCTTAAAACAAAAACATATATCAGAGCGCAGGTCAACTTTTCCTTTAACAAAACTAAGCCACAAAAGTTGAACCTGCAAAAACAGTTCAACAGTGGGGAATTAGCACAAAGCTAAGTGAAAGGAAGCTAAACCACAACAGTCAACGGCTACAATTAATACAAAAGCATGTAATCACATAACCAAAAAGACCGGCGGTTTGGCACACAACCTACACCCAATGCCGGCCAAAGCAAAGGTTTAACGATAGCCCTCTATTAATCGGCATGGTCAAATTCCCCTATGACACAACGCATGCATCAGTAGGACTACAACTGTTCATCTAATCAGCACACGAGCGCAACGCAATTCTACTAGTAACTGACTTCTCAAACACAACTCAATATCATCCAAAGAGTGCGTATCGGCCAAATAATCATACAATCAACAATCAACAAGTAACAAGCATCAGACTCAACAGTCTAGCAATCACAAACACATGCATCACATCAATAATATCAATCATAACATTTACCATGTGTGAGTTAACATCCACTCACCTCTTCTTTCTCCAATGCCACACTCAGAAGTCTTATATCACCGAGTCTTGGTATTGCCTGAAAACACAGCAATCACCAAAATTAGTTTTTGATTCATAAATATATATACCCTTATATATTTATATCTCATATACTCGTAAATAACATATTAATTTCCCACATAATAATATTCACATAACACACAGCATTGAAGTACAACAAATAACTCTTCTCGCTGAAAAACCCTAGTCGCGCCGCGACCAACATTACGTCGCGCCGCGACGCACCTTCGAGCGCTCATTCCCTTCGAACCGTTGTACATTTCGAGCGGTAACTTCAAATTCGAACAAGGACCAGATCGCGTCGCGACGTGCCTTCCAGCGGGCCTCTTTGAACACTTACTGCGAACCACGACTTCGATTTCGGAACCAACTACGTCGCGCCGCGACCTTAAAACCTGTCGCGCCGTGAAGTGACTTCCAACGGACCCTTCGAACCATGTCTTCGAACAAGCATTTTGAGCAACCATTTTGAATTCAAAACCTCCAGATCGCGTCGCGACCTAAAGACTCGTCATGCCGCCAACTTTAAAAAACTAGTTTCCAGCTTCTTTTTCATTCATCCAACTTAACTCCATGTCAATTATATCCAGTAATTCAAACTTACTAAAACTTAACCAAAACATGTATAAACATCTTATTACATGTTAATAATCTTCAAGAACACATACAAACCAATTTAAACATAAAAACAAATAAAACCCACATATCAAGTTTCTTCACAACTTCATCAATGGTGTTCTTAGATTTTAAGCATGAAAAACCCAGTAATAAATGAACTCAAAACAAACATGAATCGTCATCATAAATAACAAGAAGGATTTACTAACCTTCGCATGCAATTAATAATCTTCAAATCAAAATATTAAGGATTCAAGTTTGCAAGTAACAAGAGCTTTCTTCAATTGTAAGTAATCTTACACACACATAAACTTTGAGAAATGAGGAGGTGACTACTCATGCAAACATATCATGTATATCTCTTGTACACGTGCCCACACTCCCTTCATTTAGTTTTAAGCATGAGGTGTATTTTTTTTATCTAATACACACTTATTCATTTATACATATTACATACATACGTACATGCCTACATGCATACATAGACATTCTATTTAATTTATTAAGAATAACAATTAATTAATATAATCATATAATTAATATTTTAAAACACACATAAGCACATACCGCCAAACCGCTAACGACTAGCCCGGGTTTGTGGGTGTTACATAATTCTTTTCATGCGGTTTCAACTTGCGTGAAGCATAAGCAATCATCCGATCTCTTTGCAGCAGAACACATCCAAAGCCAGCAAACGATGCATCACAATACACAATAAAATCATCTGCAAAACAAGAATAGGAGCTTGGCATAATAACAACTTCAAAGTCTGAAAAGCCTTATTTAGATCATCACCCCATACGTATTGCATATCTTTATGAGTTAACTTGGTCAACGGACCGGCAATCTTGGATAAATCTTTAATAAATCTGCGGTAATAACCCGCCAACCCAAGAAAACTCTTTATCTCTGATGGTGATTTTAGAGCGTTCGAGCTCATAACTGTCTCAACTTTTGAAGGATCAACTTTCACTCCTTCATTGCAAATAACGTGTCCCAAGAATTAGACTTCTCGCAACCAGAATTCGCACTTCGAGAACTTGGCATACAACTATTCTTTCTTCAAAGCCTCCAAAACCTGTCTCAAGTACATCTCATGCTCTGACTCAGTCTTTGAATAAATAAAGATGTCGTCAATGAAAACAATTACAAACTCATCCAGAATGGTCGACAGACTCTGTTCATTAAATCCCTGAATACTGCAGGCACATTAGTTAAGCCGAATGGAATAACTAAGAACTCATAATGACCATATCTTGTGAGGAAAGCTGTCTTGGATACGTCTTCATCAGATACACGCACATGATGATAACCAGATCTCAAATCTATATTGGAAAAGAATGAAGCGAACAGATCATCAATTCTGGGTAATGGATAGTTATTCTTTATCGTCTTCTTATTCAATTCACGGTAGTCAATACACATATGCAACGTAACGTCCTTCTTTACAAACAATACTGGCGCACCCCATGGAGATAAACTCGGTAGGATAAAAACTTTATCTATCAAGTCTTGGATCTATGTCATCATTTCTCTAATCTCTGAAGGTACCAATCGATACGGAGATTTCGCCACCGGTCGAGAACCAGGAATTTAATCAATTTTGAATTCTACCTCTCGAACATGAGGAAATCCCGGTAATTCATCTCGAAACACATCCGGGTATTCCGCTACCATCCGAATGTCATTCACTATCTGCTTCTCCTTTTTACCATCAATGACATATGCCATAAAAGACTCACATCCCCTAGCCAAAGCCTTTCTAGCCTTTAAACAGGAAATTATCGGGAAGAAGGACCCAGCTTTCTCACCTCGGGCCACAACGTGTGACCCATCAGCCAAAGGAAAAGAGATCAACTTCTTATGACATTTAATACTTGACCGATTCAAACTCAACCAATCCATAACAAGCACTACATCAAACCCACATAGTGGCATAACAAGAAAATAAACAGGAAAGCATGCACCATCAATATCAAAACTAGCTCCAGCCACAGCAGTCGTGACCGGAACCATCATACCATCTGCTACTTCTACTTATAAGGGATCAGTAAGCTTATAAGCAGGCATTTTCAATTTAGAAAACAGAGATAAATGAGCGATTAGCTCCAGAATCAAACAACACTCTAGCAGGAATAGAGTTTATCAAAAACATACTAGTGATAACATCGTCGGTAGCGGTAGCAGTATCTACCGTCATTCTAAACGCCCTACCCTCTGGCGTAGGAGGGTTGTTCCGTTTCTGACCCACAACTAAAGACAATCCCCCAACCATTACAGCTCCTGACCCGACCCTGACTTCTTTCCAACCTGTGCCCTTGGCAGTTCCAACAGACACTCCTTGGAAAAGACAGTTTTTGAACTCATGGCCAAATTGACCACACTTTAAACCCATATAGTGGCATAACAAGAAAATAAACAGGAAAGCATGCACCATCAATATCAAAACTAGCTCCACGCACAGCAGTCGTGACCGGAACCATCATACCATATGCTACTTCTACTTCTAAAGGATCAGTAAACTTATAAGCAGTCATTTTCAATTTAGCAAACAGAGATAAATGAGCGATTAGCTCGAGAATCAAACAACACTCTAGCAGGAATAGAGTTTATCAAAAACATACCAGTGATAACATCGTCAGTGGCGGTAGCAGCATCTATCGTCAATATAAACGCCCTACCCTCTGGCGTAGGAGGGTTCTTCCGTTTCTGACCCACAACTGAAGACAATTCCCCAGCCATTACAGCTCCTGACCCCGACCCTGACTTCTTTCCAACCTGGCACTCACATGCTCTATGCCCTTGGTAGTTCCAACAGACACTCCATGGAAAATGACAGTTTTTGAACTCATGGCCAAATTGACCACCCTTTACACATCGTAGGGTCTGTGGAGTACATGGTCCCGTGTGGTAAGACTTACATTTACCGCACCAAGGTGCGCGTTGAGTCGGCCCACCTGAGTAGGTCTCCAACTCTAGTCTCCCTATTTCTGACCACTCTGACCTCCCTGTCTTTGTTGGTTACTGTATTGTTCAAACCAGGATTTTTGCTGAGAAATCCTATCACTATTCATCTTGACTCTTGCCCTGATATCCCCTTCAGCTGACTGGGCCAAAGTGAAAGCCTGGGATAATGTGCTAGCCCACCTGGTAGCACTACGATAGTCAAGGAGCAAAGCTCCCACAAAATGTTGAATTTCCAATGCCTCATCAGGCACCTATTGTTTAACAAATCTCAATCTCTCGTTAAACTGTCGAATAAAATCATCAACCGACATGTTCCCCGTCATTTGTAAGTCCATGAACTGTTTCTTGATTCTAGCAATCTCAAACTTGTTGCAGTATTGTTCACACACATTTTTCTAGAATTGCTCCAACGTGATGTTATCTTGTTGCTGCTTGGTGAAATGCCCCGTAAGAGAATCCCACCAAACCATGGCATCCCCTTTTAACATCCTTGTTTCAAATTTCACCCATGATTCGTCTTCGTAGTTACAAGCATCCAACGCCTTCACCATTTCCCGTAACCAGTTAAGGGTAATATTTGGATCAGAGCTTCCATGATACTCTCATGGTTTACATTCAAGGAATTGTTTATACGTACATGGATGTTTGAATCCAGGATAAGCAAAGGGAAAAGTTCCTTGTGATGTGAAAGGGTAGAAGAACGGCTGCTGCATCACTTGTCATACCGGAGGAAGAGGTGATGTTACTGGCATAGTTGTTAATTGAGTTGTAATAGCAGTAGGAATCTGAATTGGCTAAGTCTGTGTTCGCCTCTGGTCCAGATTACGAACAGTATTTCAAAGCTCCAATAATTCATTTTCCAACTTGTAGATATACTCGCTTTGATCTTCTTCGTACTCAGGACCAAAAGTACCTGCCTGATCAGTTGTATTGAAATGAACAATTGTTGGTGCTTCAGTTGTTGCTTAGGTCATAGGAGGAAGAATGGGGGTATCTCTGTCAGCCATATCTGTAACAATCACATCATCTCACAACTCATTAGAATAAACCGTTAGTACACAAAATACTAACTACTACAGAGCATCTCCAATCACTCTAATTCCCCTAAAGGAAAGTTTGACCCAACACGAGTCAAGATTTAGGAATGCAACACTCTAACTGTGCTCGCATCGCCAAACCAAGGCTCTGATACCAAACTGTAACACCACAAAATCCTAAGCCATTTTTTATAATTCATCGCGGAAGCATAATAATATATAATTTACATAAATCCCACAACCGGGAACACTGTTTACAAAAATACTGTTAGGATTCCATGGGGAGCAAACACGCAGCGAAAACAAGCAAATAAACACACAAAAACAAGAATCCCATGAAGTCCCAATGGTGGTGCTCACTTTCAAAACAAACATGCAACCAAAGAGGAACAAAGGAGAAGAAGAGATATACCCTTGAAGCTCTGATTTTCGGCTATAACAAAGAGGGAAATGACAATCTTGAAACAAAAGGCTTCAAGCTCTCTTGTAGTCCACACCAAGCTTACTTCACACTCCTTTGTACTAGCAAACCAAAAGATCAAACCAACTCTTGTTGTATGTCTTTTGGAACAGCCTCTAGATCACCAAGAACACAGCAACCACAAGTTCTTGTAGCTCACAAACTCTTTGTAGGAATTCACTTGTGTGTGTAATGTATGCAATATTGATCAAGAGAACCAAATGAACTAAGAGGATCTCTTTTAAAGAGTCTCACCAGTCCAGATGATGCTGGGGTCGGACCAAATGGCATCATGTGATTGGACCAACAAAATGGTCCAATAAAACACAAGTGTCACTTGAAATTCTGCCTTCACGACTTCCTCACGGGCTCTCACGGGCTGTGAAGAATAAATGTGCCACGACCGGCCATTGATTCTTCACGAGCCGTGCTGCCCGAGCAGGAATCGTGAGGGCGCTTTGCTTCACGACCTCCTTCACGAGCCGTGACAGGTCGTGAAGCCG
>JAUEJL010139334.1:0-10862 GCA_032274825.1 Drosophyllum lusitanicum | reverse complement strand
TATATATAATTTGTGATAATAATATGATTATTTTAATTCTTGCTATTATTATTATTATTATTATTCAATTTTATATTTTTTTTATTTGCATCGTCATACTCTGTCATCACATAACAGTCTTTCAAAATTATTGTTATAATACATTTCTATATACTCCGATTAATTTTTCATTTTTTACCCTTTTTTAATTGTCAAAATTATTTTTAGTTTTCTAGTTATATAAATAGCAATTTAAACTCAAACTTTATTTATATAGTTCATCTTCTCTTTCTCTATTATTATTTTTCAACGGTCAAAATTATGGTGTGGTTGAGTTTCAGCTTCAGTTGGCAAGGTGATGATGGCGAGGCTGAATTACGATTCTAAGATGGTGTGAATGGGTTGCAAGGTCGTAGTTTGCGATTGATGGCTTTGATGAATCAAGATGTTTACTTTAGGAATTTGATTTGTGAATTCCTTTTGAATGAAAATTTTGATTTCTTAATTAGTTGATTTACTATTCATAGTTAGAGTATTTACCCGACAACTCGTGTGTGTGTGTAAACATGATAAACATATTGCATGGTGCAATTAGACATACAGATATAATTTATATCATTTTTATAAAGGCATCACGAAACTCACCCGATTAGTTTAGGTTGGTTCTTGAATTGGTGGGATATCAACATTCACTTACGAGAAGCCGATGTTTAAGTGTGTTGGGATGAAAATCTAAGAGATCACTTGCCCCCTTTTATACTTGAACTATGTAGCCTTAATAGGGTAATAAGTGTTACATTTTTCCTTTGTATGTAGTTATACACGCAAGGCAATTGCATGATGGGTAAGGTTTATATCAAATTTATGGCCATCTCATGCTATATTACAATTATTCCAAACTTAGCTACGAAGTTATGTTTTCCATCTTCATTATTTTTATATATTTCATGTGTGTATAAACAAATGACCAATAATTATGGTATGTAATTAAATAATAATTATAACTATGTTATTTTATTGTTTAAAGCTATAGTATTAACTTGATACTTCATACTATAATAATTATTAAAACCGTATGTATTTATTTTGGTTTGATAACTTGATATTATATCTTTAATATATGTATCATAATTCTTATCCGTTCACACAACTTATTATTAGTACTTATGAATTTATTTGAAGATAAAAATATTATTAAAATTATATGTTGTAAATTCGAGTGTTACATTACAGATCAAAACTTTAGATAAAGGTAAGTTTTAGTTTCCACGAAAAATCCCTACAACTATTTCCCTATCTTCATAACTCATTACTTATTTTCTCCTCACTTGTAGAACAAAGGACTCACTTGAAGCCTTTGAAGAAATCAACATCCATGCTTTTCTTTAAACATATTTATAATCAATCTCAAGTTAGACAGTCACACACGTTGAGACTCTTAAACATAGAATGAGAAAACTATACATGATTTATGAAGAAAGATATGACACTTATAATTTCAACAATTGTTAAAAAAAAAGATACGATAATTAAATTAAGACTATGATTCATGTATCCTAATCTACTTTGCATTCATATTTTAACCTATGCATATGTAATTTATTATTAAACGAAACTCTAACTTATCCTGTTTTCAATTCATTGACTAAGGGGGTGTTTAAGGTTACGATTTAAAAATAGATTATGTGTTTTTAATAATAATAAACTGTAATAAAACATGCTATAAGAAATAGTGTTTGGATTTTATTAAGCCGTTTTACATTGCAATAATCAGATAATCAGTTTTTAAGTGTTTAATCAAGTAAATTAATTGACTTTTAAAAAAATTACAATAATCAAATAATCAATTTAAAAAAACAACCCATAAAAGATTCTTAAAACTCTAATTATTTACGATTTCAAATCGTTATAATCATCAGATAATTAATTAGGGCGTAGAATAACATTATAACACCTAAAAATATACTCACAGAATCAAAATAGCTCGTCAGGTTACCTGTTTCTCATTCCATCACTCCCTCTCTGCAGATAAATATATATATATACACACACATTCTGAGCGCTTATCCCAAGATAACAAACCGCCCTTCTTGATTTGCTCAATCTTCTTTCTCTCTCTAGATTACTTTTTTTTTCCTTTTGGAAAAAAAAAAAAAAAACGCTCTCTTCGCGTTTGTTCTTCTTCAATTTCTGTAATGGCTTCATCGATTTTAGTCACCGGAGGTGCCGGATTCATTGGCACACACACCGTTGTTCAACTTCTTAATCAAGGATTCAAGGTTACAATCATCGATAACCTTGATAATTCCGTCGAAGAAGCTGTTCATAGAGTCAGAGATTTAGTCGGTCCTCAACTCTCACTCAATCTTCAATTTCATTTGGTATGTCTAATTTCCTCCGCTACTATACTTCTTATTTCATTTTTGACTGCGCTGTGTGTCTTCTTGACGAATAATGTACGAACTACAGTGATCTTGAAACCAAAGACGAAAACAATTTGTCTCTAATTCCTGGAATATGTGTGAGAAAAGAAGAATTACCTGAATCTCGAGTGGTTTTAGAAATTAGAAGCTATAATTGCATGACCTTGAGTTTAGTCTTAATTATAGTTGATTTTATGTGTTTTATTGGTAATTAGAACGTGTCAGCAGGGCTTACAATAAAACCTGCCCAAAGACTCTTTGCTAGCAAGTATCCAAGTATCTTCATCTAATTCAATGCCCTACCATAACAAATTTGATAGCGACATCTTGTGGATGAATAATATGTTAAAGAGGCAATCGGATAACCTTTTATCAAGAACACTTGAGACCTTTTATCAAGAACTCTTAAATGGTCTTCTTGAATTGAGTTTTGTTTCTGCAGTATAATATCGAGTTAAATTTTGGTTCACTTGTATTTATTTGTGTTTATTGGTACCCAAATATAGGCATATAAATTAGATCTGACAATTTGATGGTAATTGTTGGTTGCAGGGTGATATCAGGAATAAGCAGGATTTGGAGAAGTTGTTTTCCCAGTCTAAGTAAGTCGATTTTCATATAAATGTGATTGTTGTTATTTCCTTTAGTGCACCTTCATTTTTAATATCCACCCGAATGTTTCTTGAATATAACTAGGAATTGTATGATATTTGCATTACTGCTGCAGAGAAAATGGACTATTGTTTGGATCTTTGTCTGTTTCTTTTTTACCGGTTTTCAATATGTTACCTTAAATTTGATGATACATAGATTTGATGCTGTCATACACTTTGCTGGGCTCAAAGCTGTGGGTGAAAGCATGGCTCATCCATTTCGTTACTTTGATAATAATTTGATTGGCTCCGTCACCCTGTACCAAGTTATGGCGAAATACAATTGTAAGAAGGTCTGTCTTGAATCTGTTAATTCTTTCAGATACTTCTCTTTTGACCCAATCTGAATTTAGATTCACAAAGCATGCCGTAACCCTAATCTTGATTTTGTAGTTCAATGAGTATTCTCTTAATGATTAAGATTCATGTCTAAATTATTCATGAGGGATTCAGTGTGGTTTTATTTACATTTGATTGTTGGTGTGTGCAGTTGGTTTTCTCGTCTTCTGCAACCGTTTATGGACAGCCGAAGTTAATTCCATGTGTTGAGGACTTTGAATTGAAGGCAATGAATCCATATGGGCGCACAAAGGTCTGGCTGGTATACTAGTCTTTAATCTTTTTTTAAACCCTAATATTCTCAGTTATGTTGCTGCAAAAATGGAACATGAACGTATTGTAGGACTGTACTATTTTCAGATAAAAAATAAGGCAAAATTTATCTAAATTTGTTAAACTTTATTCCTTGCTATTGTGTGTATCGAACTTTAAAATTTTCTATTTTGTATATTGAACATTTAATTTGTTGCTATTGTGTGTATTAAACTTCTTTTTATATGTATTAAATTTATACATTTTTTCCCTTTTTATGTAACCAAAGTACATACAATAGCAACAAATTAAAAGTTTGATACATACAATAGCCACTTTTAAAATAGCAAAACGTGTAAAGGTAAATACATTCTAATGAAGACTATCCTAAAAAATACCAAGAGAGATGATTTTTTCTTTTATCTTTTACATTTCATATTTCCTTTGAAATTGTTTGTTGCAAACTAGAATGTTTTATGGTTACGGGAACCATAAAACATAATCCAAGTACTATTTTAGAGAGTTAATCACTCACTTGCCCTTTTATTTAGTAGATTTTAGTTGTATTAGTAAGTTTCAATCTTGAAATTTACTCTGTTACCTATCTTTTTGGCATGATTAGTTGTTTCTTGAAGAAATCGCTCGAGATATCCATAAAGCAGATCCAGAGTGGAAAATAATCTTGCTGAGATACTTCAACCCTGTTGGAGCTCATGAAAGTGGGAAACTGGGTGAAGATCCAATTGGTATCCCAAACAATCTCATGCCTTTCATACAACAAGTAGCTGTTGGAAGATTACCAGAGTTGAATGTATATGGTCATGATTATCCTACAAAAGATGGCACTGCGGTATGTTATCAATTTCCTTTAACAGTTTTAGTTTCTTCATAGGGACGAGAACTATTAATAATTGCAGTAATTACTTAAAAAATTGGTTAGTTGGTGACCTAAGACATGCCTTGAGTCTCTGTGTGAATTATGTACATGTATTCAATCTAAATTAATTGAAATCCGTTTGGAATATCAATCTTATTAATTAATGTCAAACTTCAGTTATAACTCTGTGGGTCCATAATGCAGAAAATACGAAACTTGGAATATCAATCTTATTAATGACATTTACATGATTCTTTATGATTGCTGACAGGTTCGGGATTACATCCATGTGATGGATTTGGCGGATGGTCATGTTGCAGCACTTAAAAAGCTTTTCACGAAAGAAGATATCGGTCAGCAGCAATATTAGTTATTTAATTCACATTCAACTTTTTTAATTTTTTATGCTGACACATATCATGTTGTTTAGGTTGTTTTGCCTGCAACCTTGGGACCGGTTGTGGGACCTCTGTTCTTGAAATGGTTACTGCGTTTGAGAAAGCATCTGGAAAGGTGCTCACACCCTAAACCATGCCCATCTCTTTCTTGTACATCATGTAACTAACACATTACTATTTTGCAGAAAATCCCTATTAAACTATGCCCAAGAAGGCCAGGAGATGCAACAGAAGTTTATGCGTCGACTGAGAAAGCTGCAAGTGAGCTTAATTGGAAGTACGTTATCACATGCCCTTTTTGTTCCATGTAAACTATTTCATTATTTTGTTTCTTGTGGTAGATATTAGAGCCATGTCACTTTATTTCTGTGGTACAGTTAATGAGGTAAAAATGGGTCTAGCCAAAACGTGTAATCTATTGGTCGGGGTTCGGCTGACCCAAAATACTTTCTGTCCAAGTTGACATTTTTAATAAATAATTGGTGTCAAGTAAGATGATGGAAGCTATATTATGAACTGTTGACTTTCAACCATTGGACCTGTATTTTACCCATTTGATAAAATAACGCGACACAAATCAACCCATTTGAGTGATCTTTTCTACATGTTTTTAGGGCGAAGTATGGAATCGAAGAGATGTGTAGAGATCAATGGAATTGGGCAAGACAGAACCCATGGGGATATCAGAAGCCGCCAACCAAATAATACAAATGATGGTCTGGTCTTATAGTTGCACAGTGTTTCTTTGGTTGCGAATTTCTCGCAAAAGTTACTGTTTTAGCAATTTAGTGTATTTCATGTGGTAACTTTTGGTCGAAAGCTATGACCAATTGCGTTGGTGTTTGATATTAGTTCTGTGAATAGGTTGGCAAAAGTCAAGCCGAAAGTGTGTGTAGTTAACTCGATGTGGAATAATAAACATGGGTTCATGAGAAATTTACTTTCAGCTTTGTGGTATTGGATTCACGGTTTATAAGTACCATTGAATTGAAAGACTACTGACTACCATTCATGTGGCGTGACAACTCATTTGAAGACAATTTATTCTGGGATAATTTTCGCATATAATCAGATTGAGGGGCAAGTGTCAAGATTGTCTTCACCACTATCAACACCCACCCACTCAAAGAAAACCAAATCAGCGTTGTCACGAGGGGTGTTTATTAATTGGTTTCATCTGAAAATCCATCCGATTTATATTATTTTTGGTTAATTGGATTTAGATACACTCAAATATTTAATTGGCGTGTGGGTTGGATTTTGATCGTCTAAATACACGAAGTAATAAAGATGATCTATTTTTTTTATACAATATATCATATAATTGCTTTGAATTGGAGTCATTAGACATACCGAAAATTTGATATTCTTTCTATTATCTATACTGATACGGAGAAACTCAAGCTCCTCTTATCTAAAGGAAAATTCTGTAATGGCTCATTTATCTATTATAAATCTTATGTAGTCACTGTTTTAAAAGAAATTTCCATAATGGCTCATTTAATCTATTATAAATCTAAATATTTCTTAAAATAGTAATTAAAATTTAAAAATCCAGGTTCTTTACTGCTAATCTGGTTTTATGAGGCCTTAACCAATAACCGATGGTTAATTCGGTTGGATTGGTTTGGTTTAGGCTACTCTCGGTTTGGATTATGGCCGGATAAAATATAAATATTTTTCTAAAATCCAATTAAACCAAATCGATTATCTATTAAAACAAAAACCAACCAAATAAACACCACTAATTGCAACCACTCCACCATTACCACTCTTCCACCGTCACCACCGCCTGTTTATAAAAGGTAAACGACTACCATCATTGCCATCGCCTGTTAACATGTTTGGGACCATCAAGCAACGTCGTCTGATGATTGTTGATTGTTACAGTTAAGTTTGACATGTTGTACAAGATTTTTTACGAATAATTTCATACAAAATTGCTTTTAAGAAGAGTTTAATTGGCATTCAACTTTTGATTCATGACGTCATGGTAGTAGAGTAATACAAACATGGGTTGACCAAGAATGCTAAAGAAGCACCAGAAAATCATATTTCCAACCTCATTGAAAATCTTGTGATAAGTTGTTTAATCACGATTCAAGGAGAATAAAACGATTGATTTTTAGCAACAGTAAGATACCATTGAGTTCTGCAATTTGTTCCGTAGATAATTCGGGAGTAAGACTAAGGTGATCCGATACACAGGATTGAAAGCAAGTAAAGTTAATTAGGTTGGTAAATGACTAAATGGTAGTCGATAGAGATGATGTAAATTAAACACCTGAAACATGATCCGCGGTAAAAGCCCAAAAGGTAACAATAGCAAATGATCGGTGGTGGCCGTGTGTGGTACGTGATGGGTGGTTGGTGGGGGTAGCGGTTCGTGGATGGTTTACATGGCATTTGATTTTGTTGTACTAGTTAACAAGTTCATTTAATTGTCAAACATTTCTATATTTTATCACAATAACTTAACTCATATGAATAAAAAAATAGAATCATTCAATAAAATTAGATAAATACCCGAAAAAGCATGCCCTAAATTCTATATATCTACACATTTTTAGAAGCTGTAAAACATTTGAGATTCGAATTTTAAGGGCTAAAAGTGAATGATACCCACCCACCCTTCTCTCCTTACCACCCTTGCTATAGCAATCACTAAATCACCGCCAACAACCACCGATGTCCTCCGAACAACGAGTATCATGGTCGGATTCTTTCTCCGAAGCCCAAAACGCCATCCAGTCCCTCTCCACAATCCTCCCCGCCGTCCCCCCGCATGTCTCCTCCTCCGACAACCCCGCATTAGCCCTCCTCAACGACCCTGAACTCGCCGCACAAATCTCCGACAACATCCGCCAACCCGACTCGGGCGCCGGAGACAACCAACTCTGCCGCTGGCTTTACGACACGTTCCACACCTCCAAAATCGACCTCCAACTCGTCGTCCTCCGCTTTCTACCCGTCATCGCGGGAGTCTACCTCTCCCGCATCCCGCTCAGAAAACCATTAGCGGGATTCGAAGCGGTTTTGTTAGCAATTTATGCCCACGAGACCGCTACACGCAACGGACAAGCAATCACCATCAACATCTCGGATCTCTCTCACCCGAGTATCTACCACGAAAGTAAACACCCGCATAAAACCACATCAACCGATCTTAACCTCGTTGTCGTCTCCCCGGGTTTGGAGCCCCAAGGAACCATTCGATCCACCAAACGAGCTCGGATCATCGGTGTCGCCCTCGAGTTATACCACAGCAAAATCGTCTATATGCCGATCCAATCAAAGATCGATTTCTGCGAATTTTGCATCATTTGGGCGGGCGAAGACGGAGAGTCTTATAACGATTTCGATCAAATCGACAAGGAAGTAGAATCGAAGAAGGAAAAGAAAGAAGGGAGGGTGTTGTTGCCATGGGAGATGATGCAACCAATGCTGAGAATATTAGGGCATTGTTTAATGGGTATGAAGAAGAACGATGAAAAGAACAGAGAGTTGTATGAAACCGCGTGTAAGGCTTGCCGGAGTTTGTATGGTCGAGCGCTTCATGATATTAACCCCAAGGCGATATTGGGCGTTGGGAGTCTGCTTAAGCTTATCAATTTTCAGAAAACTTGTGTTGATCATACGGAGTTACCTCTTACTAATGTCATCAATCTTTAATGTTAACAACTCGAGACCTAGTCATGTCGTAAAATGATAACCTTTAATATATATAAATATGAAATAACAAAATCTATTAAAAAACTTAAATTTTTCAAAATTACCAAACTTACCTCTAGAAGCCCCAATCGTCTCCCCTAATTCTTTTTTGAACTTCGACATCGAGAGTTTGGAAGCCTACAACGATCAAGAGTTCAATATGAAGACACTGAAATCGATCAACAATGCTGACTTCAAGTCTATCGGTTTTTTATTTCTACGAGTCTCTCATCGAAGATCTGTTCGATTTCTACCGGTGATTTATTATTATGTTGACTTGTTTCTACTATTGTTTATTGTTTTATTATGAATATGAACTTGTTGAAAACAATAAAAATGAAAAACAACTCAATTTTAGGGTACCCGTAACCCGAACCATAGATATCCGTCTCCCTTCAGCTACCCACATAACGTGTACCCGTTGCATACGGTTCAGTTTCAGTTCCTAAAACTAGATACATGCCCGCAGTGGCAGTTTGCGAAATAATTAACTACCCGCCCCATCCTGCCTCGTGAACACCCCTAATCAATTCATCATTCTACTTTAGAATTTTATCCATCAACCACCAATCTTTATTTCTTTAAATAGCTCACAAATAAGTTGTTTTCTCAAATGTCATTTTTTAGATGATTTAATTTGTTAATACTTAATTAAATATCTTAACAAAAATATTTATTCAAATTATTTAGTAGATATATCTACCCATTTTTGTGGTTATTTATGTAAACACGTATACTAATTGGATTAAATTAAAAAAAATTAATTTGATTATAAAGAAGTTTTACAAAAAAAATTGATGATGATGTTATGTATGAATTTTTAACTTCTAATAGATTTATCCATCTTTTAAAAGATTTTATATCTCTATGTATGATTTATAATTGTTCTACTATATATATATTAGTACTTTTTAACACCATAAACAATTAAACATTTAAAATTTACTTTAATCATCCTCGTGTTTATACACGGGGTGTTAAGCTAATAATAATAATAATAGAGGTGATATATCCACAAACTATTTTCTCCTACTCACAAGATCAATACAATTGTAAAAATCAATGGATGAGGTAAGGAGAGAGAATGACTGGATTTCACATTTTTTCTTGTGATGAATAGAATGATGAATTAGGATGAAATAAGATATATCATTTTTCTAATAATAAATGTGGTGTACGGCAAGAATGCAAGAAAATTTGCTTCGTTTCTATTTATTTTGATATTAATTAAAGAGTTGTGTTCAATTAAAGTCAATGTAAAAAACATAGTCCTAAAATTTTAATATTCAATCACAGATGATTCAGTATACAATCACATGTGGCTTGTAAAAGCATCACATGTAAATTACGAAAATGTCACTCCACCCAAAATTTTAAAATGCAATATGGACCATTGATTCAAAAGCTAAAATTAATCCCTTAGTACTATAAATTAAGTATGAAATATATTGAACATTCTTTATTAATTAAAATTTGAACACTGCCTTCAATCGTTGATAATCATTCTTCATTGAAAAGTGAGAATTAAGATTAGCAGAATATGAATATGATAATGTGGTACTTTTACTTGACTAATTGTTTTATGATTTAATTATTTGATAATTATCATATATATATATATATATAGGATGATTCATTTGAGAATCAATTTTATTGTGAGAACCGCGAGAATCATTTGTGGTCATTGATCATAATTAATCAAATATTAATATTAATTGTAGCAAACATGTAGTTAATTAAAAACACAGCCGTCATTTTCACTTTTCAAACATGTTAAAGGGGTATTTTAGGCAAATTGCATAAATAAATGGGGGACCACTTACCCCCACTTTCTTAAAACTAAAATATTTTTCAAACGCAAACGTATTAAAATACGAAAGTTATGCCAAATTAACGAGAAAAATATGCTCTTTAACATGACATCCATTTTGCTATACTTTTCAAAGAAAAAATTTCATTTTTGCCGGGTTTTTTTTCTAACACAGCATGAGATGTGTGCACATGTGCACATAACACTCAATTCTTTTCAAGCACAGTTGCATATGTGCACCACTTATGCATACTGCATAGGTGCGTTTGGGTGCATATATGCACTGTGCACGTGTGCATCTCGTGCAAATATGCATATGCACATGTAAACGTATCTGATGTGCGAAATCTAGTTATATAATTTTTAAGTCCAATATTCACCTATTCTAGCACTCACACACACTAGGCAAGTGTACCTAAT